>PVHX01024573.1:0-23737 GCA_004024805.1 Geosciurus inauris
TTGTGTTATATAAAGCCACATCATCCCAGAGAAGCATCATTTGATTTAATGGTACTGAAAGCAATATCTTTTCTCTGTATCTTTTCTAGCAGTAGAACGCTAGATTGTGTGAACACACACGTACACACACAATCTTTGTCACAGTGGGAAAGTGTGTTACTCAAAAACAATGCTTTATTACTTTAGTGTCTTGTTGGTAATTGTTCTTACCCATTAGGACATTAAAGGTTTGGGTAAATTTTCCATCCTTAAAGATAGCTCCTGTGGAAACAGCTAAGCAATACATCTTCTTGAATGGGGAGTTGCCTGAACCTCTGATATGTGTCTAGAAGCATAGGGTTAGGGGAAAGAGATAATGAGAATTACAGCCATGATTTATAAAACTATTAAGATATAGTAGATGTCTTAAGTTGTTGCCAATTTTACCACAACATTACAAAGGACTTTCATCATTTACTGATAAGAAAAAAAGCTCAGGATCAGGGTAGTATAATCAAGAGGCTAAAAGTATATAAATTACAGTCAAATAATGCTGAAAACCCTAATTTGAAATTTACTGGCTGTATACTGTGGAATGATATTGGTCAAATTATATTATTATATTGTGTGCATGTACAGCTATGTAACAACAAATTCCACCATTATGTACAACTATAATGCACCAATAAAATATGAAAAAATAATTAAATAATGATGAAAAAATTTATTGGCTGTAAAGCTGTGTGTGAACTCAAGTAAAATGTAGGCCATTTAACTGAACTTATAGGATTTGTATGCAGATTAATGAAATAATGACTATCAAGTACCTGCACCTTAAATACTCATCTAAAAGCATCAACTATTGATTTTTTATCATAATAATGGAGATTATGATGGAGGTTAAATTTGCCTAAAGTCACATTGGTAATAGCTACTAAATACGAGAATTGAACACCACAGGTATGATTCCATGTTATTTTTTTATTGGTCAGGTCCATTATAGAACTACTTGCTTATTTGCAGCCAGTAGACTGGCAGTAATTTGAGTTCAAAATACTGTGATAGATGCTTTAACTGTGATTTCCTGCTCTGCTCTGCCTAAGTCTCCTAAACCTAGGCACATGTTCTATTAGAGCTGAACAGACCCTGAAGCATAATGCTAGGAATATCCTGGTGAGCCTTTTTTCTGAAGATTAATTATCTCCTTTGTGTTGGATATCAAGGCTTCAGAAACAATTAATTACATATTGGATGCACCACTATAATTTAGTAATAATTTTCTTGCTTTTAAAATGTGCACTTACTTCAACATGTTCTTACATAGGGGTTTGGATTAAGAATCATTAGAAACCACCTGTCTTGATTTCTAATAGGGCTACTAAGTACAGTTGCACAGGCTAGAGTGTGAATGGTGACCCCCTGGTATTGTGCAACATGGGGAAGCTGATTCTTAGTCTTCATTAAATCATGCTTTATTTTTAACCCCAACTTATAATGTTGTGTGCTGTCTTTTGGATATTGCTTTTTCACATTCCTCCTTAAAATGTAGTGGCTTGAATGCAATCTAACATTAAAGAAGTGGGCCCAAAAATGTAAAGGAACATTATCACCTGTTGTTCTTTTAGTGAAACACACACTTCTGTTACTACAGCCCAATTTGGTTTTCACTTTTTAAAAGCAACTTCACAGTTTAAGTATGTCAATTGATATTTTATTACATTTTTTCATTGTTCATCTTAATGAAGTACTGAGTCATGTTCTGGTACATTTATACATTGTGCATTGCATATGGATCAAATTGATATATGCAGATTATACATCATCTCAAACATTTATCCTTTCTTTGTGATGAGAATGTTCAACATTCTCTCTTCTAGCTACTTTGGATTATATGACACAATATTGTTAACTCTAATAACCTTCTGTGTAATAACATACCAACACTTATTCTTCTGACCCAGCTGTGACTTTGTATCTATTAAGGAATCTTTCTCCATCCTCCACACATCTCTGTCTCCTCAGTCACTGCTAACCATTGTTCTGCACTTATGAGCTCAACCTTTTTAGATTATTCACATAAGTGAAATCATATGTCTTCTGGTACCTAGCTAATTTTACTTAACATTTTTATCTCTAGTTCTATCCATGTTGGTATAAGTGATGGGATTTTGTTCTTTTAATGGCTGAATTGTATTCTATTGTGTATATTTACCACATTTTTTCATTCTTCTATTAATGGACACCTCAGTTGATTCTGTATCTTGTTTTTTGTGAATAATGCTTCAACAAACATGGGAGTGTAGATATCTTTCATATACTGATTTCATTTCATTTAGATTAATTTTACCTACTAGTGGGATGGATGGATTATATGGTAGTTCTACTTTTAATTTTTTAAGAATGCTATACTAGCTGGGCGCAGTGGCTCAAGCCTGTAATCCCAGCACTTTGGGAGGCTGAGACAGAAGAATCGCGAGTTCAAAGCCAGCCTCAGCAATGGCGAGGTGCTAAGCAACTCAGTGAGACCCTGTCTCTACATAAAACAAAAACAAAAAAACACAAAATAGGGCTGGGGATGTGGCTCAGTGGTCAAGTACCACTGAGTTCAATCCCCAGTACAAAAAAAAAAAAAAGAAAGCTATACTAATTTACGTCATCCCTATAGTGTATAAGAGTTCCCTTTTCTTCATATCCTCACTAGATCTTTTTTTAAAGAATGGTTGTTAATCAGGTCTTCCTATCTTCCTTAGGAATTTTGGGCTGCCATAACAAAGATATCATATACTAGGTGGCTTAAATTACAGAAACTTACTTTCTAACAGTTCTAAAGGCTAGAAGTTCAAGATATAGTTTCAGAAAAATAGTTGGTTTCTAGTTAAGTCTTTCTTTCTTGCATGTAGATGGCCACATTTTCGCTGGATCTTCAATGCCAAGGAGAGAGAGACAGCAAGTTTTTTGGTATCTCTTATAAGGGTACTATCTGGGCATTTTGGCATAGACACTCTGTAGACCAAGGCACAAATATCATAATTTTGAGGCCAGCCTCAACTAGCTTAATGACTTATTCTAAAACTAATTACCTTGCACCTTGCAAAGGCTCTGTCTCCAAATCCTATCATGTTGAGGTTTAGGACCTCAACATAGGAATTATTTGCAGTACACAGTTCAGTCCATAGCACTATTGTATGAAATATATATATATACACACACACACACAATTTAAACTTAGGATAAATTCACTGCCCTTTTACAATAATCTCCTTCATTATTTGGTTTTACTTCCCTCTCCCCAGCATTTGTTCTGTCCTTTCTGGTTAGAAAACTACTCTACTTGATTCGACATTTTCTTCTTTAGTCCAATTGGCTGAATCTGAGTTACTTTTACAAATTATATTCTATTCAATTCTTTCTACCAAATGACTGTAACTTTCCTTGACCATAGCATAAATTGTATACCATTCTTAGTTTATATAATGGTAAAAGATGTTCACTTTATACTGAATATAGTTGAATATTTCTATTTAGCCACTGAAGATCAGAAGAGATCTAAACCTTTAACACTATCAAATGTCCCATTGCAGAATTGGAGCTGCTGATGTGCAAAAGAGGCATGAACAGTCTTACAGGTGTTATGATACACTTGATCTCTTTTCTGTAAATTGTTCTAGCACTTGCATCAAACATTTAATATGTGAATTACTATTTTCCATTTACAAGACTTCTTTGTATCTACAGCAGTATCAAACATAATTTTATTTAAAAATCTTTGTGCCAATTATTGGTACTTATTTGCTGCATAATTTTTGGTGAGGAACATTTAAGAGAATTTGGACAATTGTGCATCCATACACTTAGGCATATTCATGTGCTTAAACACCTATACAAACATACACACACACACACACGCACACACACACACACACAACTTATTTTTTTTCACTATCAAATTGGTTTTTCCTCTTGTGTAGGCCAAATCTGGCTCCAAGCTAAGTTTTGAGGGCTATCTTTGGCTCTCTTCTCTCCCTTATTTACATGAATCTCCCTTTTTACTTCTACATGTCTTATCTAGGCATCTGTATCCTCATAACACCCAAGAACTTTCACAGATGACCTCAATAAAAGCCGAAATTTTCCTGCACAATAAAAATTTTCATTCCTCTCATAAAAATGTGGCTATTCTCCAGGCTCAGTGGCACACACCTGTAATCCCAGCACTATGAGATAGGAGAATCGAGAGTTCAAAGCCAGCCTCAGCAACGGCGAGGTGCTAAGCAACTCAGTGAGACCCTGTCACTAAATAAAAAAAACAAAATAGGGCTGAGGATGTGGATCAGTGGTTGAGTACCCCTGAATTCAATCCATGATACAACAACAACAACAACAACAACAACAACGTGGCTCTTCACATTCCAAGCTTTTCTTGGGCTTTTCATTGTCAGTGCAAGATAACCTGTGAAGACATTTTATTAGTGCTGATGGTTTTATTCTTTGTAGGAAATACTTTTACTTAAATTAGGACTTTCTGAAGGGTCCGCTTAACCAAAAAGTATTGCTGTGATGGCAGGAAAGTCAAGAACTATAGTAAAGAAGGCAGGTATTTCTTTGTTGACTAAATTTCATTCAATAAATAAGGTCTTTCCAGATATATCATGCTAACCTATACTATACTCAACAACATGATAATTTAAGAAAATTGGAAATAGTTAGGATTGATAAGTTAGGATTGATAAGACATACATGTAGAAGGAAAATACATCTACATGAAATTATAAATATGTAACCCTCTTAGTCTTTAGTACTCTCTTTGGTTATTAAAGATTTTTGAAACAGAACTTGGATCAGGAAAACATCACTTTTTAGAGTCCCTGCCTGCCTGGTATTACTATCTCTGTGATTATAATCCTAGGATAAACAGTTACTCTTGGCTTGGTCTTTTTTTTTTTTTTTTTTTTGGTACAGGAGGTTGAACCCACGGGTGCTTTGGCACTGAGCTATATCCTATATCTTCATCTCTTTTTTTAATTTTTTTTTCATTTTGAGACAGGGTCTCACTAAGTTGCTGAGCCCGACTTCGAACTTGTGATCCTCCTTCCTCAGGCTACTGAATCATTGGAATCACAGGTGTGTGCCACTGCACTCTGCTGCCTTAGATGTTTCCCTTAATAAAAAGAAGAAGAATCTATGGAAGTTAAAAGGGAAATATTAGGACATGATCACTAATCAGGTAACTTCCTGATGAATTTTAGGTAAGAAACCTTATGCTGTAAATTCAGATTTTACCTCTAGATTGAAAAGCTGCAATGTGAATTTAAAAGTAACTTAAACTGACCACAGGAAGCATTTAATGGCTAATTAAAATAAATACCAAACAACCTTATTTGTACTTGATGTTTTTACTATTAAAATTACATGAAGTAGCCTGATGGAAGAAAAACAAATCCAAACCATATGTTAGTGTTTGGTTGTTGAAAATTATGCCATATCTATGAGAAATTGATTCTTTTTTTTTTTTACACAGATAGAGGATAACATTTCATTTCTCTGGTTGTAAGTCATATAGAATCACAACATACATGCAGTCATACATAAAGTTAGGGCTATGATGACCATCATATTCCACCACCTTACATGGGGACAGTAAAGGTGGTGGAGAAATTGACTCTTTTTCTTAAATATTTTTTTAGTTGTAGATGGACACACAATGTCTTTATTTGTTTTTATGTGGTGCTGAGGATCGAATCCAGTGCCTCACGCATGCGAGGCAAGCACTCTACCACTGAGCCACAATCCCAGCCTGAGAGATTGATTCTTAAAGCTTTGTGTATGGATATGTTTATGAAAATACACACTGAAACAGATGTGTGTATGAAATGAAAATTAGGCAGTGGGCTTTGACACTGTGCTCCTGTTTCCTGGTCTCCTTTGCCTTTCTTTTAAGGGGATTGTATACTGATTTAGGGGAAATAAAATCAAAGTATTTCCTTGCATTAGGGTGAATGTTCACATGTTTGAGAAATGTTATAAAACAAAGAAAAGAATGAAAGATGGAGAGGAAAAAGGAGGAAAGGAAGAAAAGAATGAATGACAGAAGTCATACAGGAGCAAATTAATATGGACATTAAACATTCAATATTTGGACAATCTAGAGATAAACATCTGGTTTTGGGACAAGTTGCTTGTGCTCTTTTAACCTAATGACATAGAAATATTTTGGTCAGTCTCATTTCTCTTTTTAAAATTTTATATACATCTTGTTTTTATTCTTATAATCATTTGGGATTAGTAAACCAATTCAGACCACTGATACATCAAATCATTCATTAACTTCACCCAACACAGGTCTATTTTATGCCTTATCAAGGAAGAATATGGGCTGAATATAGTTGTAACCAGAAGTTTATATTTTAAAAAGTTAGAATTATTAAGCAGCTAACCAAATATAACTCATTTTAAAATAGTATGAAGAAAGCTCTTCAAAATTACAGCTAATCAAGAAATATATTAGGATAGATAATGTTAGTCATATTTTTGTTGCTGTGACAAAATACCCGACTAAAACAACTTAAAGGATAAAAACTTTAGTTTGGCTCATTGTTTCTGAGTTTTCAGTTTGTCACCTATCTCCATTGTTTCTGGGCCTGTGGTGAAGTAGTAAATTAAGGTGGAAAGATGTGGTAGAGCAAAGCTGCTTACTTCATGGCGGCTGGGAAGCAGAGAGAGATTGGCTGGGACAAAATATGGGTATGCCCCCAAGGACCCGTTTTGTTCGACTAGATCCTTCCTCTTAACAGTTGCCAATACCTCCCACTAGTCCATTTAGCTATGAATCTATCAGTGGATTACTCCGTTGATGAGGTTGGAGCCCTCATGACAAATCACTTTCCAAAAGCCCCAACTCTGAACATTGTGGCATTGAGGACTATGCCTTAAATACAAGAATCTTTGGGGGGAAAATTCAGATCCTAATCATAACAGAAGAATTATACTTACAGGATATTCGATGAAATATAGTGACTGAACTGACATATTAGAAGTTTGTATGAAAAGCCATCGCTTTATATTTAATACATTCTTACAAAAATGAATTCCATAGGACATCTACTTGTTTGGAAGAAAAATTGTTTTTAATGAAACTGAAATTCTCTTTGATTTTCTAATTATTCTTTTTCTTTTTGAATGCATTACCTTGCTTCTATATAAGCAAGGCTTTGGGTTAAATAGCCAGATGCTATCTTAGTTGATACAACACATTAGTTTCATAACATTTTAGTTTTCATTTGATGTTGAATGATTGAAAATTAGTCATTAAAATGAATAAACATGTCTTCCAATAAACTTTTCAGAGTCAAAAGAAGTTTATAAATAATCCTTGCCCACAACAAGTTTATAGCACACATTGCTTTGTCTCAGTCTTGTACACTAAACAAATCAAGGGGGATGTTATTTTTAGTGGCTGGAAGTTTAATCCAAAGTGTTGGGGCTGAGGTTGTGGCTCTGTGGTAGAGTGCTTGCCTAGCATGTGTGAGTCCCTGGGTTCGATTCTCAGCACCGCATATAAAAAATGTCCATTGACAACTGAAAAAATATTTAAAAAATAAAGTGTTAATTATTTTATTATCTTGTATTTGCTGTTTTGAATTTCTTTTGACCATAAATATATCCTTCTAGTTGTAAGCATGCTCTTTGGAATTTCAAGTTTATTAAACAACATTTTCTTCATGTGCATCTTCATACATCTCCATGTGTATATTGAGAAATAATTTTTTTAAATTTTCCTTTTAAATAAAAATTATTGAAATATGATTTATCTATAATAAATTAACATAATTTATACAATAAATTCATTATTATATATGACGAATTACACACAATTAATTAAATATAAAATCCAGTAATTTTTAGTATTTTCTCAGAGTTGTACAATCCAGTATAATTTCACAAGCCCCCAAAGAACCCTATAACTATTAGCAGCCATTCTTCTTCCTCTCCTTCTACCAGCCCCTAGCAACCACTGCCTATGTTGGTTTGTTTAAATTTGCCTGTCATGGACATTTTATACAAATACAGTCATACAATATGTGGCCTTTTGTAATTAGTGACTTTAATGTACTTTAATATTTTTAAGGTTCAATAATGTAGCATACATCAGTATATCTTTCATTTTTTTGCCAAATAATATTTTGTTATATGGATATATCACGTTATATGTTATATGGATATATTCACCAGCTGATAGACATTTAGGTTGTTCACACATTTTGCCAAATTATTCTCCACAGAGACTGACCTATTTTATATTCTCACCAATAATATATGAGAATTCAACTTTCTCCAAATCATCATTAACACTTGTTTGTCTATCTTTTGGGTTGTAGTCACCTGGTGGGTGTCAAATGATATCTCTTTGTGGTTTTGATTTGCATTTCTCTGATAGCTAATGATTTTTAACATATTTTTCTCTTTGTGCTTAATGGTCATTTGTATATCTTCTTTAGAGAAATGTCTATTCAATTCCCTGGCCAATTCTGAAAATTGCATTCTGTATTCCTCTTGTTGTATAACAGTTTGGAATAGTGAACCTTTATTAAATGTGATTTGCATGCCTTTCTCCAATTATGTGCATTGTCTTTCCACTTTATAGAATTCATTGGCACAAGAAAGTTTTTCATTTTGATCAGGTTAAGATTGCCTGTTTTTCCTATTGTGGTTATGTTTCTACTGTTTTGAATAGTTTGTTTTATGCAATATGGCAATCTTAACAATATTAAGTCTGATGATTCATGAATATAGGTTGTCTTATTTGTATCTTCTTTAATTCCTTTTTTTATTAATACATTATAACTATACACACCAATGGAGTTCATTTTGATATATTCACACATTCACGGAGTGTGATTTGTTTCATTTCAGGCCCTATTTCCCTTCCTTCCTTCTCTTCTCCCCCACTATTTCTCCTCCTCTAGTCCTCTGCCTTTCCAGACATCTATTTATACTTTTTATAAATTAGTACTTTATGGGAATACACAAAAGTGGAATTCATTTTGGTACATTCACACATGCACACAGCATAATTTGGTCAAACTCATTCTGCTGTTCCTCCCCTTTCTATCCCTCCCATCTTCTCCTACCGCACTTCTCCATTCTTCTGTTCTCTCTTTCATTTTCATCATCCTCTCCAGCAATTTATTTCCCCTTATTTTGTTCTAGTTTTAACATATGAGAGAAAATTTTT
Organism: Geosciurus inauris; assembly: GCA_004024805.1. Taxonomy (NCBI): domain Eukaryota; kingdom Metazoa; phylum Chordata; class Mammalia; order Rodentia; family Sciuridae; genus Geosciurus; species Geosciurus inauris. The sequence continues at coordinate 9,212 of PVHX01024573.1, forward strand.
GATCCTTGACTTTCTGATTCTGACTTTTTTTTCACATAGCATGATGTTCTCCAGTACAATTAATTACCAGCAAATGGCATAATTCATAATTACAGAAATTTCTAACTTCACATTTTGCAGTTAGGCCTTATGACTCATTTTAAGTAATTTTTTGTGAAAGGTGTAAGGTTTATATTTAAATTTATTTTTAGATGCAGATATAGAGCTGTTCTTGTGTCATTTGTGGAAAGATTATTCTTTCTCCATTCTAAAAAGAAACTCATTATACTTTTTTATTCCTTTATTCTTTTTTTTTTTTTTTTTGGTACCAGGGATTGAACTCAGGGGCACTCGACCCCTGAACCACATCCCCAGCCCTATTTTGTGTTTTATGTAGAGACAGGGTCTCACTGAGTTGCTTAGCACCTCGCCATTGCTGAGGCTGGATTTGAACTCGTGATTCTCCTGTCTCAGCCTCCCTAAGTGCTGGGATTACAAGCGTGAGCCACCGCACCCGGCTATTCCTTTATTCTTATAACACATCCTTTATTCTATCAGTATAGATTAATTTTTGGATATTCTATAAACCTTGCATTTCTGAGTTAAATTGTTTCGTATTTGTATCTAATCAATTTTATATGTTGCTGTATTTGCTTTGCTACTATATACATGTGTATATATATATATATATATATATATATACATATATATATATATATATATATATATATATATATACACACATATATATATTTAGCTGTTGATGGACCTTTATTTTTTTCAGTTATTTATATGTAGGGCTGAGAATTGAACCCAGTGCCTCACACATGCTAGGTAAGTGCTCTACCACTGAGCCATGACCCCAGCCCTGTTCGCTAATATTTTGATGAGGATTTTTGCATCTGTATCCCTAAAAGATGCTTTTATCCAATTTTGTTGGAATGGCTTTTTCTGCACCTGCTATCTATATATCAAACTTATGAGTTAGGAAGTGTTACTTTTTATTTTTTATTTTTGGAATACTTTGTGCAGGGTTAATATTATTCCTTAAATATTTGCTGGAATTCAGCATCTAGACCTGAGCTTTTCATTTGTGAGATTTTTTTTTTCACTGATTGAATCTCTTTTACTTGTTATAGTTCTATTAAGATTGTCTCATTCTTCTTGAATCAGTTTTGGTAGTTTGTGTCTTTCTAAGAGTTTTTCCGTTTTGTTAAATTTAGCTAATGTTTTGATATACTGTTTTGTATTAATAGTACAGTTATAGTCCTTTTTCTTTTTATTAGGTTATTTGTAGTGTTCACCCCCACCTCTGTCTTTCTCTTTCTAAAATTTGATTTTTCATTTTTCTTTTTTGGTACCAGGGATTGAACTCATGAATACTCAATCACTGAGCCACATCCTCAGCCCTATTTTGTGTTTTATTTAGAGACAGGGTCTCTCTCACTCTGTTGCTTAGTGCCTCAACATTGCTGAGGTTGGCTTTGAACTTGGCAATTCTGTCTCAGCCTCTGTCCTTTTTTCATATTTTCTTCTTCACTTTTTTTTGTCAGTTTAAGTAAAGCTTTTACAATTTTGTTAATTTTTCAAGGAACCAATTTCAGGTTTCATTGATTTTTCTCCATGGTTTTCCTTTTCTATATTTTATTAATTTCTGCTGTAATCTTCTTTCTTATTCTTTTCCTTCTTTCTACTTGCTTTGAATTTATCTTGCTTTTACTAGTTCTAGTTTCCTAAGGTAGAAGATTGAGTGACTGATTTGAGATCTCCCTCCTCCTCTTTTTCCTCCTCCTTCTTTTAATTTTGTGGTTCTGGGGAATTGAGGGATTTGCACATGTTAGGTAAGCACTTTGCCACTGAGCCACATAACCAGCCCCTTAATTTTTAACATAAGCATTTACAGTCATAAATGTCATTCTAAACTCTACCTTTCCGGAATCCTAATTTTATTTTCATTTTCATAAATTTCAAAATAATTTTCAAGTTTACTTGTATTTTCTTCTTTTAACCATTTGGTGTTTGGGAGTATATTGGGTAAATTTCCCCATATGCATGAGTATATTAAATTTCTTTCTGAAATTAATTTAACTGCATAGTGGCTAGGGGACATATTTTTAAATTATTTTAATTATTGACACATATTAAACAAATTAATGGGTTTCACTGTGGCATTTCCATACATGCATGTATTTGACTTTGATCACATCCACTCTCCTTTCTCATATCCTCTCCTTTACTCCTGAATCCCCTCCCAATATCTAATAGTCCAATTGCTATATTCTGGTAATTTGTTTTACTTCTCACATATGAGAGAAAACATACAATGCTTATTTTTCTGTCTCTGGGTTTTTTTGTTTAACTTGACGCCTTTCAGTTTCACCCATTTTCCTGTAAATGGTAGGATTGAATTTATGTTTATGACCAAGTAATAATTATGTCTATATACTGTATTTATCCATTCATCTGTTGATAGACATATAAGCTAATTCCAGTCTTGGATATTGTGAATAGTGACAAAATAAACATGGATATCTTTTGTATGCTGATTACACTTCCTTCAGATATATGCTCAGGAGTTGAATAGCTGGATCATATTGTAGTTCAACTTTTTGTTTTTTGAGGAACTTCTATAACATTTCCATAGTCACCATAGTAACTTATATTCCTTCCAACAGTGTAGAAGTGTTCCTTTTTCTCTATGACTTTACCATAATTTTTTATTATAGCCATTCTAACTGTTGTGAGATGGAATCTTGCATTTCCTAATGGCTAATAATATTGAACATGTTTTCATATATTTATTAGCCATTTACACTTTGTTTTGTGAAGTCTATTCAGTTAATTTGTTCATTTATTTATTTAATTATTTTTAATTTTTTTTTAGTTGTAGATGGATACAATATCTTTATTTATTTATTTATTTTTTTATGTGGTCTGAGGATCGAACCCAGTGCCTCACGCATGCGAGGCAAGCGCTCTACCACTGAACTACAATCCCAGCCCAATTTGCTCATTTATTAATTGGATTATTTGCATTTTGTTTTTAAGTTTTTGAATTATTTATGTATTCTGGATATGAATTATCTGTGAGATAAATAGCCAGTAAAGATGTATTCCTACTCTCACTGAGCTGCTTAGTGCCTCAACATTGCCATGTACATTGTCTCTTCATTCTATTGATTATTTCTTTTTTCTGCAGAAGCTTTTTGATTTGATGTAGTCTGATTTGTCAATTCTTGATTTTGTTTCCTAGGCTATTGAATTTTTATCCAAGAAATCACTGCCTGTGTTGTTATCTTGAAATATTTTCCCTATTTTCTTTCAGTAGTTTCAAACTTTTAGGTCTTACACAAAGTATTTGATCTATTTTGAGTTTAATTTTTATAGAGTGAAAGATAGGGGTCTAGTTTCAATCCTCTACATGTGAATTTCCATTTCCTTAGCACAATTTGTTGTGAGGGTTGTCCTTTTTACAATATCCATATATGTTCCTATGTTTTCCAATACATGCTTTTATTTAATCAATTGGCTTGAGATGTATAGATTTATTTCTGGATTCTTTATTCTGTCTTTTTGCCCTACCAGTCTGTTTTCCCAACACCATGCTGTTTTTATTACTGTTTCTCTGTAGTATGTTTTGAAATCAAGCATTGTTATTCCTCTAGCATTACTCTGTTTGTTTAGGATTGCTTTAGTTATTTGGGGTCTTCTACCATATAAATTCATGTTTACTTTTTCTAGTATGTGACAAATTCCATTCATATTTTGATGGGGATTGCATTTTATCTGTTGATTGGTTTGGGTAGCATAACCATTTAGTAATATTAATTATCACAGTACATGAACATAGGTGGTCTTTCCACCATCTAGTGTCTTCTTAATTCCTTTTCTCAATGTCTCATGATTTCAATTGTAAATGTCTTTCATATCCTGTTAAGTTTATTTCAAGACAATTTTGTGGCTTTTGTTAATGGGATTACTATTCTAATTTTTTCAATAAGTTTATTATTTGTGTGTAGAAAAGCTACTAATTTTTATGTGTTGATTTTCTATCCTGCTACATTTCTGAATTTGTTTATCTGTTCTAAACTACTTTTGCTGGAGTCTTTAGGATTTTCTATGTATGGCATCATAGCATCTGTAAAAATGGATATTTTAACTTCCTTTTTTTCCTATTTGTAAGCCTTCTTTTTTTTCTTGCTTGATTGCTCTCACAAGATTTCCTTGGAGTATATTGAATATGAGTGGTGAGACTAGACAACCTTGTCATATTTCTGATCTTGGAGGAAATGCTTTCAGTTTCTCCCCATTCATGATGATGTTGATTATGGGTTTCTTATATATAGCATTTACTATGTTAATTTATAATCCTCCTATACATAATTTATTCAGGGCTGTTATCATGAGTGGATGTTGAATTTTGTCAAAGGCTTTTTCAGCATCTATTCAGAGGATTATGTGATTTTTTTACCCTTGACTCTATTTATGTGCTGAATTATGTTTATTGATACATGTGTGTTGATCCATCTTAGCATCTCTGGAATAAAACTAGCTTGATCATGGTATGATCATTCTAAAATACTGCCAAATTCAACTTGCAATTATTTTTGGAGACTTTTGTATCTATGTTCATCAGGGATATTCATCAATATTATTGTTGTTGTCTAATCTTTGTCAGATTTTGGTAGTAGGATAATACTGGCTGCCTAGAATAAGTTTGGAAGGGTGCCTTCCCTTTATAGTTTATGAAATAGTTTGAGAAGCCTTAACATTAGTTTTTCTTTGAAAGTGTGGTAAAATTCAGCAGTGAATTAATCTAGTCTTGTGCTTTATTTGTTGTGAAAAATTTTATTACTGCTTTGATTTCTATACTTGTGATTGATCTACTTAGGTTTTTATGCCCCCTTTGTTCAGTTTTGGTAGGTCATATGTATCCAGAAATTTGTTCATTTCTTCTTGACTTTGCAGTTTGTTGTCATGAAGTTTTTCATTCGCATGAAAACTGAATTTAAGTAGTGTATGTTGTAATGGCTCCTTTCCTCCTTGAATTTTGTTTATTTGGACTTTCCTTTTCTTTTGGTTAGTTTAGCTAAAGCTTTGTTGATTTTACCTTTTTAAACAACCAACTTTTTGTTTCATTGATCCTTTTCATTTTTTTTGTATCTATTTCACTTATTTCTGATGGAACTTTAATATTTCTGTTTTTCTACTCATTTTGGGTTGTGTTTTTTTTTCTTAAAGTCCATTTCTTTAAGTCCATTGGATCTATAATGTAATTTAACTTTGACATTTGTTGAGTTTTTGTCAAGTCTATCAGTCTATTAGTGTTCAACTATTGTTGAAGTCATTCAATATTATTCTATTGGTGTCTAGCTCACCCTTTATGTCTAGTAGTGTTTATTAAATTGGGTGTTCTGATTTTCAGTGCATGTACACTTTTAATTGATATATCTTCTTGATGTAATATTCTCTTGATCAATATTAGTGACCTTCTTTTTTTCTCCTGATTTTGTTTTAAAGACTATTTTGTCAGATATTAGTATAGTTCTCCTGCTTGCTTTGGGTTTCATTTGTTTGGAACACGTTTTTCCATCCACTTTCAATCTGTGTTTGTCTTTGCAGGTGAGGTGAGTTTCTTGTGTGTGACATATTGTTTGGTCTTGTTTTTTATTTATTTTTCAGTACCAGGAATTTTAATATAGGGGTGCACAACCACTGAGTCACATCCCCAGAATGCCCCCTCCTTTCTTGAGACAGGGACTAGCCAAATTGCTTGAGGCCTCACTAAGTTGCTCAGGGTGGTCTCAAACTTGTGGTTCTCCTGTTTCATTCTCACAAGTCACTGCATTTACAGGTGTGCACCACCACATCCAGCTTGGTTTTGTTTTTTAATACATTAAGCTGGTCTATTCTTTAGTTGGAATGTTAAGATGATTTATATTCAGAATTATTTTTGGAAGGTACTTTGTTGTTCCCTTCATTATATTGATTTTCTTCTGGCTGTTTTGCATATTATGTTCATTTATTCATTACTTATTCATTTTTGAAATTTGATGGTTTATTGTATAAATGATTTACTTCTTATTTGGGTGCCTCCTCTTGCAATGAGATTTGTTGTTGTATGTGTTCTTATGATTATGTTTGTCTTTCTTCCTCTTCTGGGTGTAGAAATCCCCTCAAGTGTATTCTATAACAATGGACTAGTGTTCATGAATTCCCTTAGCTTCTACTTATCTTGGAAGGTATTTATTTCTTATTCGATTCTGAAGGATAACCTTGTTGGGTATACTAATCTTGGTTGCAATTAGTTTCTTCCAGGAGTTGAAATACATTATTCTGTGCTCTCTTGGCCTTTAGAATTTCTGTGAAGAAATTTTCTATTAGCTTCATGGGTTTGCCTTTAAATGTGAATTGTCACTTCTCTCTTAATGCTTTGTTTTAGTATTTTTTATTTGTTTTAATTAGTTATACATGACAGTAGAATGCATTTTCGTACATGATATGTAAGTGGAGTATAACTATTCATTCTTCTGGTTGTACATGATGTAGAGTTTCACAGGTTGTGTAATCATATATGCACATAGGGTCATAATGTTTGATTCGTTCTACTATCATTTCTACCTCCATACCCACTCCTTTCCCTTCACTCCCCTCTGTCTAATCCAGAATATGTCTATTCTTCCCTAGTCTTGATTCTTTTAATATTAATTCTTTGTCCTGTACTTTAGGCAATGTAACTGTTCGTTCCTGGTCATGTCTATTTGGGGTTCTTAATGCATCCTACATCTGGATATCCATGTATTAGATAAGCTTTGAGAATTTTTCTGCTATTATTTCTATTATTTCAGTGAATAGGTTTTCTATGCCCTCACCATGTCTCTCTTTTATTTCTGGTATGCAGATAACACAGATATTTGATGTTTTAATGTTACTGCAGAGATCATGTATGTTCTCTTTATTATTTCTTATTAGTGTAAATATGTAATATTACATAGCAGAGTTGTCTTCAAGCTCTGATATTCTCTCTTCTGTGTTTGAGTCTTTCAATTGAGTATTTTATCCAACTTACTAAGCTTTCACTTCCAAGATTGCTGTTAACTTCTCTTCTAAACCTCTGTCTCTTTATTGAATTGCACATTCACATCCTCTGATATGTTGCTCAATTCATTTAACTACTTACTTGTATTCTCTTGGATTCTATTGAGCTTTCTAAAAATGATTATTTTGAATTCTTTGGCATTTTATTGATTTAGATATCTTTGAAATGCATTACTATATGGTTATGAACTTTAGGAGGTGACATATTGCCTAGCTTTATCATACTTCTGGTGTTTCTATGTTGAGAATTGCACATCTGTTGGGATATATATCTCAACAGAACTTTTATGTAGGGTTCTACTTGGTTTGTAGCTTTCTTCCTACAATATGACTTGGGGTATTGGTTAGTTTTGTAATATTGAGTTAACTTTCTATTGGACTTCAAAGTGTCATCTCCCTATTTCTTCTTTGGTTATGAGTCAAGGGTTTGAGCCCAGAACATACCATATAGAAATTGGAGAGACATGCTGCACCTGCCATTCTTGTAAGAGTGGAGAAACTCTGGTACCTCAGGCAAATGTGGTGTAGGTTTGTGGGATTAACCCTATATGATTGTTCCTACTATGGAAGTAGTAGCCTATATCAAGAGTTGGGTATTTCCACAAGCTTTATTGATAGCAACTCTGTTACTTGAAACAGTTATGATGCTGATTGTTACAAATCCTGTTGCAGGGTCTAAAGTTCTGCTCCTCTGATTGGAGACTGATGCAGATAGAGGTACTTCGTGAGAAGGAGTAGGGGCAAGAATCACAAAGGGGAATTCTGTGGGATTCACTTTCTGTCTTATCCTCTTTACATGATCAGAGTATATGTGGCTATAATCCATAGAGGACTTGCATAGATGCAGTGTCAGCAACAGTTCCATTTTTTTTTTCTCTCTGTAGCTACTGTGGGGGTATCTGCACAGGAGCCAAAACATAGCCTACACCTAGTTGTGCCTGCATGGGAATAAGTGAACAGTTGAGAGCTTATGTCCCTACTTTCCTTTAGTTAGAAGTGTCTTCCAGGACTGAATTGTGGCTGAAGTGGGTCATGGCTGCAGCTTGTTAAAACTACTCTCAGCATTCTCTAAATTAGTTGGGGTGGAATCTTAAGCTACACCAGGCATTCATCACCCAGTGGGTTAGGTGGCACTATTGACCATATCAGGGCTATACTCTCTCTGGAGGGTTTTAGTCTGTGCAGTCATGGGTATGGCCAATACCAGGGTGCTAGTGGGCATGACCTTCACCTTGGCTATATTTTGGAGGAATGTGACCCATTCCAGGCCTGTTTGCTCTAGAGGTTTTGGTCTGTATGCCTGGGGGTGTGTTAAATGCCAAGGCTTATGAGGGTAGTGAGGATCACTTGAATAACAGAGTTTGGTAATGGAAAAGGAGGTTTGTGGAACTGAGCAGTTTGTGGAACTGCTACCCTTGATCCCAACACCTTCAACTCTCCTGGCCCATTGCAAAACTATATGTGGTTGGTGTCACTCTGATTAAGAGGGAAGGTTCAGTGAACCCATTGATACCAGAGGGCAATGCACTTCACTCTCCTCCCTGTTGTAGCCCATACTCCATGTGTCATAAAAGATTCTTAACCAGTTTGTGTCAGAGACACTCCCAAATGAAGAGTCCCATTTTGGCTGCCTCCTGCCCAATCATCATAGGAGGATGCCTATGGTGATCCTAAGATGTGATTATGCTACACTTTTTGACTCCTAGAGCAGTATAATTTATGACAATAAGACTCTTTTAAAGTTCGCTATAGCACTATGAAATTTTGCTGAAGGATCTATTGAATTTCTTTCCTAAAGCCAACTTGTTCTATAGAGTCTAGGCCACTTATTTATTTAAGCTATTTGTTGGCATGTACAGCCTTCTGTAACATGCAGTTACATTTTATCTTTCACCTTTAACTCCCTAGGAGGGGAAGGGTCCCCTTCACCTGACCAAGGTGCTGGAGTACAAGTTGCTGGGGTATTCCACTTCTCTTCCTTTGTTATTCTCCCTAGTCTCTGGATTTCACCAAGATTATTTTATGGGCTGTCAATTTCCAATGATCATCCATAGCCATATCTCCTAAAGCATTTGCATACCTGTGGCTTTGTTTTTATCCCATGGAGAATTGCCTGGCTGACTATATTCCAACAATATTTCTGATCCTTCTTGGGAATCATATCTTGTATGATTTAAATCATTTTAAATTTAATGAAGATTGTTCTATTCTATAATACCTGGAAATGTTTCCTATGTACTGGAGAATGTATATGCTGCTGTTGTTGAGTGGAATGTTCTATAGATTTTTGTTAGGTCTAGTTGGTTTATAATGTTGTTCAAGTCTTCTATTTCATTTTTGATCTCTGGTGTAGTTCTATGCATTTTTCAAGGTAGGGTATTGAAGTTTCTGATTCTTATTGTTGAATTTTTTATTCCTCCCTTCAATTCTGTCAAATTTTGCAAGTCTTCTTATTTTTCAAAGAAAATATGTATGGCAAGTATGGAATATATTTAAAAAGTAAGTCAGTAAACAAATAGTTAAAAGCATAACTGGCTAAAGGATATTTCTCAGACTTTTTTATGTATTAGTCTCCTATTTGCAAAATAATATTGATTATGTATATCCAAAGATTTCATCAGGGTCAATGAAACATGATTTGGGGTGGTTGTTTATACCCTAATCAGGTATCTTCAAATAATAGCACTTAAAATCATTGTCATGTCTCTTGGTGGTCTGGGGAAAAAGTTTCCTAGATGAATAGGAAAGAATAAAAATATGTATATGCCTCACTTACCTTTCATGGGGGCTATAATGGGGATGGGTAAATAGAAGACTTATAAACTATCTTATAATGACTGCTTCTTTTTGAGTCTAGATTATCAAATGAAACATAATTCTAATAACATAACAGAAAATATTACTGACATGACCAGTTAAAATAAAGTTGGCTAAACAAAGAGAAAAACAAAGGTGTATTGAGGAAAGTAAAATAATATATATTTATATTAAAGCTTCAAAAGCATTTAATGTTATATAATAAATTTTTAAGAAATTGAATTATTTTATCTTACCATTTTAAGTAGCTTCTGATCTTATAATAATCAAATGTAGTCTTTTGCAATCTTATGATTATGAAACCAGTAGGGGTTTCATCCATGAAGCATTGAACTCTTCTAAATAGTTCTGTTTGAATCTAAACAATAAAATATATTTAAATTAAGGTAATGTATTCAAACATACAATTAAAGAAATTAACTTTCATAAATGTATGCATGTTTCAATTACACAAGGGTTTGTTAACCTCTAGCTGTAAATCAGCATCATATGTTAGACTTTGTGAAGTTATAAAAATATCACATGATTTACCCTGAAGGAGAAATTCCTCTATGTTAGCACTGTACAACTAGTCATATTCTCATGTTCTTATTATTAACAATAGAATTTGTTTTCTTATATGAAAGGCAAGTGAAACAATCAGAAAAAAATTTCTTAAAGGAGGAGCATTTTGCCTGGCTTTTGAACGGGGAGGATAGAACAGGGCTGAGGAATACTTGGTGACTTTCAAAAACTTTAAATATCAGGCTACAAATGTTTGAGAATGAAGGACAGATTAGGGATTCTGACTTCAAAATCAAGAAGTATTCCTGCATTTAATAATGCCAGGATAAACTATTCCAGCTGCAAATTATATTGTATTATGTGATAGACCTTGAAGTATACTAAATGAAATTTGAAGAAGCACTTTCAAATCCCTTGAATGTGTAGAGCAACTGAAATCATATTATCACTAATGCTGGACAATACATTGTGGAATAAGAATACATTCTGGAAAAGAATGTGAAGTGAGATAATCCCTTAAAAACTGTGAAACTCAATCAGCCTAATTTGATGTGGATCATAATACTGTTGATAGAACTCACTTACAAGGGTAGCTCCATTCTCTAATGTTCATACAATTTATCAACAGTTTACTTTCAAAGAGTTTTTTTTTAACAATTTTGTTCAGAGGTTAGAACTATATATATTTTTAAATCTATGCTTAAAATAATGTTGTATTTTTTACTCATACTTTTGCAGAGCAATTACTAGGTACAGATTATGCAAAGAAAGGAAGATAGACATTTGATCTTAATGAAACATTTAAAAATATAGTTGGACACTGATTGGAAAATAAAAAAACATTTTGTACACTGTAGATAAGTACACTAGAATATCCAATAAACTTCAGCTAGACAGGATGCAAGTCCAAAAGCACCAGAAGATGTGTTAGAATCTAGGGGAAATTTTGAGGGTAGAAGAGAGAGAAGAAAAAGAAAGTAGTGATTGCAGCAACATTTTAGTGCTGAAAGTTTTAAGTTAAGCCTCGTGAAAGAAATCAAGCAGTTGTTCTCTATTGCTGCAGCTGCCCCAGTCTCCAAGGAGAAATTTTGTTGTAGTTTTTCTTACCATATCAAATTAAAAGAATTGAATAGAGTAGGGTGTACAGGGCCTATTCTCATAGCACAGTCTTTCAGAAACCAAAACGCTGGAATATGAATGTTATAGATTTAGCATCTAGATATATCAACTTTTCTATTTTCAACCAGAGTTTTAGCAGTATGTGTATTTGTCCTAAGACTACTTCTTGCCAGTCTTCTTTTTAAAACAGTGTTTTGAGGCATATTATACAAATCATAAAATCCAACCATTTTAATTGGTCAATTTAATGAGTTTTAGTATGTTAACAGTGTTGTGCATAAATCAACATGATCTAATTTTAGAAGATTTTTATCACCACCAAAAGAAACCTGTGATCACTTTATAATCACTCCTCATTTTCTTGCCAGATTCCTTTCATGCTCTGATCAGAAACTGGGCTCATATATGAGGCACACAGACCAGACATGAGCCAGACTTTCTCATTCTTTTTATATCAAAGTAGTTCTCTGAGTCTATTTCATGACACAATGTAAAGAAAAGACTGTATGGACAGTATTTAAGTACATGAATATGTACTATAAATCAGATGAGGCTGTGTGAGAGAGGGAGAAAAGAACTAGGGAGACATTATTGAAGTGAATAAAAAACTGATATTTTTCTTTTCCTTTTAGTAATACTGTATGCCCTATAATAAGCTAGATCTTTTAAAAGTATTTATCTTTTAGTTATAGGTGGACAGAATATATTTTTTTAAATTTTTTATGTGGTGCTGAGGATTGAACCCAGTGCCTCACGTGTGATAGGAGAGCACTGTACCACTGAGCCACAATCGCAGCCCATAAGCTAGATTTTTCACATGAATTTTACTACTATATAATATTGGAAATACGAAGATACACACATTTGTTGCTATGTCACAGGAAAAGTAAAGAGATAAATAGTCTCCTGACATATAAATACAATTTTTCTATGTTCTGTTATGAATTAATGAAAGACAAAACATTCCAAGGCTGTCTTTGTCTTATGTACAGTGCACAGACCAAATCTGGGCTCTTTTTTTAAAAATTTTTTTTAGTTGTTGATGGATCTTTATTTTATTCATTTATTATTTATATGTGGTGCTGAGGCTCGAACCCAGTGCCTCACGCATGCTAGGCAAACGCTCTACCACTGAGCTACAGCCCCAGCCCCCCAAATCTGAGCTCCTGATGAACAAATTATTTTATAGTTTATCTTTTCTGGATCTGATTTTCCTAAGACAATGTTTGCTACAGCTGATACATTTCTCTTTTCTATAGCATTTGTAGACTATAAACTGGCTTGTTTTCACAGTATGCCAGGAAACCATGATGCCTATCCCAAAATCAGTCTTTGAAATGGATATGTATACTGACCTTCAATTAGACCATAGGTTAAAACAACATGAAAAAATCAATAGCTTATTTTTTCTCCCTATTTCTCTTTTTCTCCTCACATTTTGATGGTTGCTAAGATAAAGAGTCATAGCATAAAAGGCAAGCATCTCCATTGAACATCCTGTGAGGTTACTATGAGTTTGAAGGGTCATTCTTTGGCTTAATAATTGTGAATCTAAGAAACTGGGTCTGTCAATATATACCAATTCCCATTGTATTCAATGATGTCTACTCTCTTGCTGGAATCAAAGATTATTTCCCCTTGCACCTTTTATCCCATCCTCTACCTCCATTCCCTATTCTCTTTGCAATGAGATTTATGAGTAAGGTGGTAGGTATTTGGAACTCTGATCATAGAGGAATAAACCTATGACATTGAAGCATGTTGTTTAATTTCATCACTCTTTTCACTTATCAAGTGTGTCAAATGTACATCACCTCCCATGGGGGAAGGATGAAATTCTGGCCCCTGTCAAAAATGTCCATGGGGAAACTTACTGCAATAAAGCTGCAGACTAGAAAAAAAATATGGAATGTCTATCAGTTTGCAATAAAGGAAGAATAAGCTTTGCAGTTTTTCCTCTTCTATCATTTTCTTCTCTGCTTGTTTTACATGTAATTTTTCAATCCAAATACTTCAGACAAGCTCATAAGCAACATTTACAATAGAAATATATACCACTAATGTTAAGAATAATTATTAAGCTGGGCGCAGTGGCTCACGCTTGTAATTCCAGCACTTTGGGAGGCTGAGACAGGAGAATCGCGAGTTCAAAGCCAGCCTCAGCAATGGCGAGGTGCTAAGCAATTCAGTGAGACCCTGTCTCTACATAAAACACAAAATAAGGCAGAGGATGTGGCTCAGCAGTTGAATACCCCTGAGTTCAATCCCTGGTATACCCTCCCCCCAAAAAAAGAATAATTATTAGAGACATGATGGTAAATACTGAAAGGGAACACTTGATCTGTCTTTTTCCTATCAGTAATGATGCAGCCAAGATTTAATTAATTCTTGTTGCACATAGGGTATTTAACATTTTTATTGGTTCTGACATAAGGCAAGTTGGAAAGTTAAAAAAAAGGGAGACATCCATTATGCATAAAGTTTGTATGTAAGTTTCTTTTTGTTAAGACAAAGACAAGTATATGATGATCACAGTTCTTTTTTGAAGCAGGGGACTAGGGACTGAATTCAGAGGCACTCGACCACTGAGCCACATACTCAGCCCTACTTTATATTTTATTTGGAGATGGAGTCTCACTGAGTTGCTTAGTGCCTCACCTTTGTTGAGGCTGGCTTTGAACTCACAATCCTCCTGTCTCAGCCTCCCAAAGTGCTGGGATTACAGGCATGTGCCACTGCACCTGGCTGATCATAGTTCTTTTTTTTTTTTAGTATTTTATTTTTTTTTTATTTTATTTATTTATTTTTTATTTTTTTTTAATTTTAATTTTTATTTATTTTTCTCAAAAGTTGCATTTAAATACATGTTATCAAACATAACAGAAAAAAAACAAATTTTCAGAAGCTGTACACACTATTCACTGAAAATATTTGTTGAGGCAAATAGAAAAAAATTATTACAATCATAATTTTTCTAACTTTGCACAAAATTATAAGCAGATTACATTC
>PVHX01024574.1:0-23754 GCA_004024805.1 Geosciurus inauris
AAAAAAAAAAAAAAAAAAAGGAAAGAAAACAAAACAAAAAGATGGCAGTGCAGCTCTGTCTTTTCAGGCTCCGTGTGGTGTAAAGCGCACACTAAACTGACCTGCATGTTCTTCTCTTGCTCATCTGCCTTGTGCTGCTGGGACCTAAGCTGTGACCTCAGGATGGGAAGAAACGACACTGTTCATCCCCTACATTGGCAGTGAGGCTTGGAGGTCTGGGGAGTGTCTGTGTAGATCCTGAGCCATGTGGACAGGACAAAGGGGCAGTGGAAGCCACACTGAATGAGCACCCTCTACCAACCCGGGCTGCAGGCTCCCAGAGGCAGGCCAGCTCTAACTCAGCAGTACACCCACAGGGCTGGCGCCTCTGGGCCCGTGAGGCAGGGACCGCTGAGCATGGGTACTGAGGGAGAATGTGTGAATGGCAGAGCCCCGAGGTGAGACGGCAGGGCACACAAAGGTCTTGTGTGGTGTTGCTGCAAAGGCGTTTGGGCAGCCACGTTATAGAAAGAACTGGAAGCCACCGTCAAGGCCCCACTCAGGACCTCCTCCTCCCAAGCCTCCGCCCTGTGAAGCAGGACAGCACCCCTGCACTCCGCCACGAGGACAAGTGAGGGTACAGAGAAGACAGCGCTTTGTAGGAGCTGGGCTTTCTCCTCTAATCATGTAGGAGACACACACACACACACGTTTTGTGTTCTGCTTTTCTTCCTTCCTTCTTTTCCTTCCTGCAGGTCACAGCACTGTCCCAAGCATGAAAAGCACTTTGCAGCACTCAAGCACAGCCACACGCCAGGGTTTTCACACTGACAGCATCAGCACTGCCACCTATAAGCCAAGGGAACAGATGACGCCCTCCTCCTACACGGCCACAGACATTTCTCAGGTGTACCTTGGTCATTCCATGGCAGAAAAATTATTTTAAAAACTCAAGCGAGCCAGGTGCGGTGGCTCAAGCCTGAAATCCCAGCACTTAGGGAGGCTGAGACAGGAGAATTGTGACTTCAAAGCCAGCCTCAGCAATGGCGAGGCACTAAGCAACTCAGTGAGACCCTGTCTCTACATAAAACCCAAAATAGGGCTGGGGATGTGGCTCAGTGGTCGAGTGCCCCTGAGTTCAATCCCCAGTACCAAAAAAACTCAAGCAAGTTGGGTGTTTGTCTCACATCCTTCCAGATAAAAGGTGTTTGTTTAGAGGGAGGGGGTCCCCTAAAGTGAGCTCTCTTCTCCAAGCCTGGACAGCACAAAGGGTCCTCCACCAGCTGGCACCCCAACCCTGTGAGCCTAAATCTGTGGGCCCAAGACCTGGGCCCCAGAACCCATGTCTGAGGACACTCAGGGGCACAATCCACATCCCAGTCCCGAGAGGGGCATCCTTGAGCTCCTTCCCCTCACATCCCCCAAGGGTGCCAGTAAGCTAAGGAAGCTCCACCTCCTGATGGGGCCTCGGTCTCACCAGTGCAGTGGGCTGCATGAGGGAGGGGTTATGACCAAGAACTTGGCTCTTGTGACATCCCTTGTGTGCCAGTCGGGATCCCCTCAGAGCCTCCCTACATGTCCCTACCAATGACATTCTGGATGCTTCTGCTCCACTCCAGCTCCCCCAGGATGGCTGTGATCCAGAGGACATTCTACTGACTGAGCTAAAAGGAGGAGACAAGGAGCAAGCTGCAAGGTCACCCTGTGCCTCCAGGTGGGGCAAGATGCCCACAGGACTCCCAGGACAGGATGGTCAGGCAGGCTGGCCACTGCCTCCTCACTTGATGGGTGAAACAATTAATCTGTACCCCACAGGAATCTGTCTTCCTATGGGCAGACAGGGTGGCCTAGGTGACCTATGGCCTCTGGGTGCAAGGCCCACCTCTGCAGAGCATGACCTGGCCACACACTTACGCCAAACACTAGCAGTGAGGACCATGGGGTGCATGCCACTGGGGTGCAGTCAGCTGGCTCAGGCGGGTCCATGAACACTGGCTGGGAGTGAAGCCACGTCACTCACTGCAGGAAGGTGGGGGTGATGGCACTGGAGAGGTGTGACAACCAGCCCCGTCCCCGTTATGAGCTTTGGTGTCCATCTGTAAAATGGAGCAAGGGGTGGTAACTGGACATAACAGTGGCCACTGACCCTAGCTGATGTCCCAGTTATGAAAGGAACATGCTAACACCACAGACTCAGGGTCCCCAGGGGATCTGACTCAGATGCCCAGGTGGGATGAAGGAGTGCAAATTCTAGTTCTAAACTTCCCGGTGGTCCTTCGTGAAGGTGCCCTATCATGGGGGAAGGAGAGCATAGCCCAGACGTGGGAGGAAGAGGAACAGTACCAAGTGGGTACATCGAGGCATGCATGAAGCCTAGGAAGCTGGGGCTCAGGCCGCAAAGTGAGCCAAGCAAGCATAGTCACAGGGCCAAGAGCAACACAAGCACTTCATGGCCAAGCACCCTTGGCCTTCCCCACACGCTGGGCACAGAAGCCTGGGCAGGCCCAGAGGAGGGACACCTGGGACCTTTGGGGAGATCATGTCTGGTCAGAACATGCCTGCAGTCTTCAAAGTCAAGTTTAAAACAGCTGTGGCAGCCCGGCTGCCCGGGCTCTTGCTATCTCTACCTCCCCACAAGCCAGGAGGATAAGGACAGCCCAGCCCTAGGGATGAGCAAGACACTCAGCCTCCACCCTGCAGTGGGGCTTAGGGACTGGGCAGTGAACCCAGCGCGCCTCAGAAAGGTCAACAGCAGCACCACTCAGCTCTCCTGTAAAGTACGGGCTCACGGCTCCTACCTTACTGGTGTTTAGCATCCAGTAGGGTATGGTTTACAAAGCTGCCCATTTAGTGGCCCAGAGTAAGGGTGCGAGGGGTAAGGAGTGGGAGGGACAGCAGTCAGCCACGGTGTGCAGATGGGATGCAGGTACTGGTGGGAGCCAGCCTGGCCTGTGTCAGAGGCTCAGCTCTAGACTCCCTTCTCCTTGGCTGGGAACAGAGGCCTCTGTCTGTGGAAGCAGGGGCTAGCCTGAAACCCCAGGGGGGGTTTCAGGGTGAGCAGATGAGGGCTGGCCCAAGGCCTCTCCTGATGCTGGACCCCCCTCAGCTCTGCACACCTGTGTGGGGAAGCTCATCGCTACTTTCTGCAGTCCCCTTTCTTTCTGTTCAGTTTAAAAAGCTTTCCCTTAGTTTGGCATGGTGGCGCACGCCTATAATCCCAGCAACAGGAGGCTGAGGCAGGAGGATCTCGAGTTCAAGGCCAGCCTCAACAACTTAGTGGGACCCTATAACTTAGAGAGACCCTGTCTAAAAAACAAAAGGGCTGGGGATGTGGTTCGGTGGTTAAGCACCCCTGGATTCAATCCCCAGTACCAAAAAAAAAAGGCTTCTCCTTAAGTTTGGTAAACATCTGTCCACACTATGGGGGTCAGAGAGCAGCCTCTAAAAAAATGGGGTTCCTAGGTTACTAGCCAAATACAGAAGCCTTTCACATACAACAAGGTCTGTCACAAGTTACTTAAAACAGTAAAAAACTGAATCCAAACTAAGCTTCCAACAAGATGAAACCAATTAAGAAAATTATGGCACATCCACTCAACTGTGGTGTAGCCATTTAAATTATGTTTGGAGTTTGAACAACATGGAAAATGTTTTAGGAATTTTAAGTGAAAAAGCATGATTAAGAAATTTCTGCACAGAATATCAAGTATCCCTAAGAAAGGCTCTCAAAGACCGGGGGGCGAGACTTTGCAAGGTTAACGGGCTTCCGGTAATGGGACTGTGAGTCATTTTCCCCTCTCTTCTTTTTCCAAGTTCTATAATGTAACATTTTTAATTGGAAAAACTTGGCTTTGAGTTTTAAAGACTTTTTTGAATATTTAATTTAGTTGTCTATGTACCTTTATTTCATTTATTTATATGTGGTGCTGATAACGGAACCCAGTGCCTCACACATGCTAGGCAAGCGCTCTACCACTGAGCCAGCACCCCGGCCCTACAGACACTTTTTAACGATTGTCTGCTTGGAGCACCTCCTCAACCTCCTGGCTCCTCAGATGCTCAAGAACCTGCCCTGCCCAGTGACAGAGGCAGGGAGCACCCCCACACACACACCCCACCTGCCCCAGAAAGCAGAAGGCCCAGCAGGGAAACAGGCAAAGCAGCACAGCGTTCTCACCCAGGCTGGGCGATCCAATGCACACTGGAGAAATGTCCCCTGTGGCTGTGGCCCCTACCTCCTTAGAGTGCAAGGCCCAGAGTCCTCAGGTCCTGAAGGACACAGGGTCTCTGCTTCAGGAGTGCCTCCTGGGCTGCACCAGCCCCAGGAACGGGAGAAGCTGCAACCCACAAGCCTTAAAATAGACACGGGAACTGAAAGGAGCCCTGCTCGCACTCCCAGCAGCCACACTTCCTCCCCACCGCACCAGACCCCAACCAGCTGAGAATGCCTTAGGGATGGAACCCCTATGGGCCCATGGGACCCAGGGAGCCATCCTCAGTGACTGCCAAGCAGTTGGACTTGGTTCTGTGTGCAGGTACTGGGCCAGATGCTCTGCATCCTGGACAGTGACAGCTGCAAACTGCACCTGGCTGCCAGGGCCATGCCAAGCGCCTGTGCCTGCCACAGCTCACTTGCCACTTCCCTATGCACCCCATGTCCACAGACAGTCTGTCACTAGTTCACACACAGGACACCAAGGGCCAACGGCTGCAGTGCTTGGACAGGGCCCCAAAGCCTGCCCTTCCAACTTGGCTTCCGCTGACTCCCTACCGCAATGCTTGTGCCCAGCTACACCATGCCCAGCTATGTGGCAGAGGGCTACCAAGGACGCACAGGGCTTGTCCCAATTCAAAGGGCGGCCCTAGGGCCTGGCACGTGGTGGGTGCGGCCAGGTCAGTGCTCCCTGGAAGGCAGCCCCCCTTTCCTGCAGCCTGTCCCATGAGACCTCTCCACGTCATGCCTCACAGGTCTCAGCTGGAATCCAGTTCCGCTGCCCCCCAGCACAGTGACCCTGAAGAGTCCCTTTTCTCTTAAAGTTCAGCTTCCTCACCTGTCAGATGGGGTAATAACAGAGTCTACCTCCACAGGGGCAGGACTTAAGGAGAGCTGCAGGGGCAGGGCACCGGCCATGGCAGGCAGTCTCAGTGCTGACAGCTGGCCCCCAGGTCACACCTGCAATACTCCCTGGCACACAGGGCACCGCCCAGCCTCATCTCCCAGGGGCCCCTTCCAGCCACCCAAGCCATAGGAACCTCTGCTCCTGCATCCAGCCTCAGCCCTGCTCCAAGGTTTTGCCTCCAGGAAGCCCTCCCCAAGCAGCTCCCATGACCGCAGCTCCTGCTCAGGGCCCCTTCAGCTGGCTGGGAGCTCACACCCTAATGGCCCTTTCATGATCCTCCTCAGCCAGGCATCCCATCAGTGGAGTGGCCGGGCAGCTGGCATTCATAGGACAGAACTGGGCAGGCTGCTGCTCTGTGCAGCACCGAGCACTTTCTACCCTTGTGGCTGAGGGCACAGTAACACCCCTCCAAAGCTGTGTTCTGTTGGGACAAAGAGTATGATGAGAACTGCCTCAGAGACTTATTTCAAGCGTAAAGAATGAACACAAAACACACCTTTGCTGGGAGCAGTGGTGCACACCTGTAATCCCAGCGACTGAGACAGAGACAGCAGCTGAGGCAGGAGGATCCCAAGTTCAAGGACAGGCTAGGCAACTTAGCAAGGCCATCAGGAACTTAGCAAGACCCTCTCTCAAAATAAAAAATTAAAAGGGCTGGGGATATAGCTCAGTGGTAAAGCACCCTGGGTTCAATCTCCAGTACCAAAAACAAATAAGCAACAAACAAACAAAAAACCCCACTCCTTTGACCTGTAGCACTCTAGGAGGGGTGAGGACGCTATGCCACCTGACAAGAGGTAAGCCCCAAATGCCAGGCATGGACAACTCCAACAGTCCTCAGCCACAGCAGGACCCAAAGACAAGAGGACAGCACAAGCCCAGCCTCTCAGGACGCGCACCCAGCCAGGTGTGAGAGGCACACTGCCCCTTGAAAGGGGCCTGGCTGCCAGGCGTGCTTGGGCTGATGTTCAGAGCCCAGAAGGAGGCCCAAGTCCTGGGAGAAGTGACAGGATTGGTCCACCTTTGGCTCAGACGTCTACACTGCACACCTGGGCCCTCAACCACAGGACCAGCCCCAGCTCAGAGACTCTGAAGCCCTACAGAAGCTCCTCAGCCAGCCAACAGGGCTCACTTTTCACCTGGACCACAAGTTTGCTATGAAAGCAACATCAAAATCCCGCTGGGCGTGGCCACAGCCCCGGCTGCTTCCAGCAGGGCTTTTCCTTCAGCTAGCGGCCACCTGTACACCTGGCTTCTCTCCCCTAGAGATTGTGCCCTCTCACCCAGTAGGGCCCAGGGTCAGCCCTGGCTGGCACAAAGCAGGTGCTGAAGAAATGCTTCAACCAGAGGCCACCACAGTGAGAGTCATGCCAGGCCTGTATCTACACAGTGCCTTCCTTTCTTTCTTTTTTAACTTTTTTTTTAGTTGTAAATGGACACAATATCTTTATTTTATTTATTTTATGTGGTGCTAAGGATCGAACCCAGTGTCTCACGCATGTGAGGCAAGCGCTCTGCCACTGAGCTACACCCCAGCCCCTACACAGTGCCTTTCATCCTAAGAACCAAGCAGTGACCCAGCACGGGAGGCCTGGCAGCTTTGTTCCATCTCATCGACACCGACTCAGAGAGGACAAGAGCTCAGCCAAAGACTCCCTGGACGCCTTCAAACAACCTCAGAGGTCACAACCAGCTCTGAGTGACCCAAGTTTTAATTAAACCCACCACCAAAATCTGGGAGATTGGGACCAGAGTTGTGGCTCAGTGGCAGAGTGCTTGCCTGGCACGTGTGGGTTCGATCCTCAGCACCACATAAAAATAAATAAATAAAGGTATTTTGTTCATGTTCAACTAAAAATATTTTTTTAAAAAATCTGAGCTGGGCACGGTGGTGCACGCCTGTAATCCCAGCACTTAGGGAGGCTGAGACAGGAGGATCACAAGTTCAAAGCCAGCCTCAGCAATGGTGAGGTGCTAAGCAACTCAGTGAGACCCTGTCTCTACATAAAACACAAAATAGGGCTGGGGATGTGGCTCAGTGATCGAGTGCCCCTGAGTTCAATCCCCAGTACAAAAAAAAATCTGGGAGATTTGAATTCATTCGAATGGGCTAGAGGTATAACTCAGCAGCTGAGCATGCGCTTCCCAGGGGTGAAGCCCTGCGTTCAACCGCAGTGCTAGAAGAACAAATGAACCCCCTTCAGAAACCCAACAGGTTGTCACAGCTGTGAAGGGCAGATGAGAAAATGTAGCCCAGAGGAAAAGAACAGGAACAGAACTTTAAACACACAGGTAAAAGAACTGCCTCAGAAACTTATTTCAAGTATAAAGAATGAGCACAAAACACTCCCAGGCTGAAGGAGCACCTGGGTGGGTGTGCAGTGCTCAGGTGTCCAGGGTCCCCATGTTCCAGGTGACGGGACCAACGCCAGGCCCTGCTCTGCTGTGGGCATAAGTCCCTGTTAAGCTCCCTTCTCTCTGAACATCAGATTTCTCAGGTGAAACTTGAAAGAGGCAGGCCCTCCTACTTGAAAGAGTGCAGACGACATCACCTCGGCCACCCACACCCTTCATTCGCCAGTTCAGAAACCCTTTCATCTGCTCTCTAGGTGTTTCCCAGCACCCCTGTGTCCATGCCTCATGTTAGGCACCGATGAGGCGCAGAACAGGCAATGTCCTTGAGGAGCTCACGTGCTCCGTTGCCGAGGGACAGCCTTACAATGCCACAGTCATTGTAATAAACGAAACACAGCTTCCTGACTGTCCAGTACAGAGAACGAACAGCAGCAGAGAGGACTGTCTGCCGGCATCAAGGAAGGTCCCAGCAGCAGCCTTGGAGCTGAGCCTTACAGGCGACGCTTGGGAGGCAAACCAGCAGAAGTGGCTTTCTATGCCAACAGCACAAAATGCCCAGGGGTGAGAGAGCCACAGGGACTGAGCGCAGGAGCCAGTAAAGGGAGCACACGTGTGCAGGAGCTGGGGGAAGGGAGGGAAGACAGAGGTAAAGACGTGAGCTGCAAGCACAGCAGGCCTGGCTGGGGGCATGGGAGGGGGGATCAGACTAGCCAGGCATCAATCAGCTGTGCCACTTCCTCACTGCTGTCCCTGGGCAAGACTACTCAGGGGTGACACAGAGCTTTTTTTCCGCTTGGCAAATAAGTAATGTGTCATGATGAAACTGTCAGAGCATGCACAAAGCACCTGCATGTACCAAGTGCCTCATAAATGCTAGGTGCCATTATTACTGTTCTTGAGGGATGGTCCTGCAGGCTCCTTGCGGGCAGGGAGCATCTAAGGGAGAGATCCTCACAGGTCAAGGCGGCTGTGGACAGTAGGAGTGGAGAGGGGCTGCCTGGAGCTGCTGAGCCTAGAGGGCTGAGGGCCTGCAGCAGATGGTCCTCAGACTCCTCCCAGTTCAGACATTCTTTTTTTTTTTTTTTTTTAAATATTTTGTTTAGTTGTAGATGAACACAATATCTTTATTTATTTTATGTGGTGCTGAGGATCGAACCCAGTGCCCCATGCATGCGAGGCAAGCGCTCAACCACTGAGCCACAGCCCCAGCCCCCCAGTTCAGACATTCTGTGCCAGGTGACAGGTGGGCCTGCCAAGCTGACACACAGTAGGTGCTCAGTGAATGTTTGATGAATGAATTAATGAGGATCTTCCCATTTTCTGCTCAAAACTATATCTGGACAGCTTTTCTGAGACAAAAACCACTGAAACCTATTCTTGTCCATCCCCACTTCAGAAGCCACCCCCCTACTGCACTGGTGGCGGTCAAGAGGAGTGCTCATTCCCCACAGTCTAGGCTGGGACCTGCTCCCTGAGAAGCGCCCAGTGCTAAGCCTGCCTCCCACAAAAAGACTTTGCAGGTATTCTCTCTCACCCACTCTCTAGGGTGTGGCCTGCTGAGGGCCCTGAGCACAGGGGCTGCCATGTCCCTGATGTTGTGTGACTTTAGTGGGGATGCATTCCCTCTTCGGGTCTGAGTGTCTGCAAAGGTGAAAGAAAGGGGCTCTGGTACAATCTGAAAGGCTGCTGTTCCCTCAGAAATCCCCAGCCCAGACAGGGGTAGGGGTGAGGGGCTGCTGACAATGTGGAATGAAGTCATTCCTTGCCTGGAGAAGGGAGGGGTCTTTTCATGGAGAAAATGACAAACCAAGAAGACAGGGGAGGGGGCTCCTTCCGGCTTGGGTCTGGGTCCATCCATCCTATGGATTACCTCACCAGCCAGGCCAGCAGACCCCACCCACACCTGGAGTCCCAGGCCCTTTTTCAAACAATAAAAGGCATCCCCACCCATACCACCCAGCAGATGTATGGCTAGGGCTCTCTTAGACCAGAATCCCACCTACAGAGGCAGCAATCCCCCATCCGGGAGCTAAACCTGTGGGTTCAGGGTGCAGAGACCAACAGGTCTGGGGTACAGCGATTGGAGGAGATGGCCAGGCAGGTACACACAAAGCCCCAGCAAGCCAGAGGCATGGCCCTCCATGTGAGCTGGGGTCGTCCACTGCCCTGCCTGCTGGGCTAAGGGTCTCCCCAAATCTCACTCCCTGCAGCAGCACTGAGCTCCCCCAGGAGGTCTTCCTGGAGAGGGAAGGCCACTGGCAGAACCACCAAGAGGAAGAACAGAGATGGGACAGGCACAGGATGGACAGAGGGAGACACCAAATGACCCGGGAAGTAGAAAAAGACGGGGGACGCAAGGGTGCAGGGCACTCAAGGTACCAAAAACTGAGCTGGAGACACAGGGACACAGGGAAGAGCCAGATGCAGGGGAGGAGAGCGCATTGGGACACCCAGAAAGGCAGAGATGGACACGCAGAGACAGACACACAGGCGGAGATGGACGCGCAGAGACAGACACACAGCCACGGAGATGGACACGGAGGCGGGCACTCGGGGGCCCAGAGGCAGACACGCGGAGGCGGACAGCAGGGACGCGGACAGCAGGGAGGCAGCCCGCAGGGCCGCGCGGAGGCGCACCGGACGACGCTCGCGGCCGCGCCGGCCCCCGCCGGCCCTCGCCCGGCCCCGCGACCCGGCCTCGCCCCGCGACCCGGCCTCGCCCCGCGACCCGGCCTCTCCCCGCCGCCCACTCACCGAGGCCGCAGACCTCGCGGCGCAGGCTCAGGCGGCCGCGCTCCTCCGCTATGGCGCGCAGCATGTGCTGCAGCGAGCGCTCCTCGGCCTCCGCGCCGCCCGCAGGCTCCGGGGACGCGGCGGCGGCGGGGAGGGCGGGCGGCCCGGGCCGGAGCCCCGCGGGCGGCGCCGAGGCACAGGCCCGGCCCGGCGGCCGCGCGGAGGCCATGCCGGGCCCCGGCTCATCGCCCGCGCCGCGCCCGCGGGGGCCCCCGGCGCGCCCCGCCGCCCCCGCCCCGACGCCGCCCGCCGCGGGCAGCAGTGAAGCCACAATCCGCCTTTGTGCGCGTCGCCGTCGCAGTCCCGCCGCCCGCCGAGCCCTCAGAGGCGAGCGCAGTGCGCGCCGCCGCCGCCCGCGCGCCCCCGCCCCGCCAGGCCCCGCCCCCGCAGCGGGCCCCGCCCAGAACCGCCTCCGGGCCGCCCCAGCCCCGCCCCGCCGCTGGCAGCGCGCCGCGCCCCGCCCACCCCGGCGGCCCTTCCGCGGCACCTCGCGTGCCACGCCGCAGCCTGGAGCCTCGACTCCTGAGCTGTCCGTCCGCTCCTCTCGGCGCCCACCTTCTCCAGGCCCTGCTCCGAGGTCCTGCACGCCCCTCCCCCGCCGCCCCGCGCGACGTTGGCGTTTTGTCACCGCCCTTTGCCCTGCCCGCCCGCCTCCATCGAGCCCCCTGGGCCGATGTCTTCCGAGAACCTTCCGCCTGGTTTCTAAGGGGAAGTTCCTCCTCTGAACCCAGCAAAAGAAGGTCTCCCGGGGGACGTGGTGGCCAAGTCCCTCCCGCCGCGCAGTGACCCCCTGCACCCGAGCGGTGCGGCGTGGAGCCTCCGTTCCGCGGCTGTGAGGTGACGGGTATGGGGGTTCTCCCTGGCTTACAGCCTCGGTTGCCTGCGTGCGAGGGGCGTGAGGCCTTCCCCACACCTCGGCCTGGTGGCCCGTTCCCGGGACACGGGGAGGTGGAGATGGAGAGACCAGTGCTGACAGCCCTGGCCAGCTAATCTCGGTGTCACCCCTGCAGTCCCACCAGCCTCAGGCTTCCTCCGACTCCCTCCTCCCCACCCCGTGCCCTGTGTCTGGGGTACTCTTCTCCCCATCCTCCTAAAACGTGCTTGCTCCTTTCCCTTGGGCCCCAGGTGTCACCTCTTCAAAGAGCCTTCTTTGACTACCTTTCCTAAAACGCCACCTCCCCTCCTTGTCCTCTTGCACTGCTTATTTTTCTGCGGCACATCACCCTTCCCTCCTCCGCACAAGGCATCAAAGCAGACGTTCTGC
This sequence comes from Geosciurus inauris, assembly GCA_004024805.1. Taxonomy (NCBI): domain Eukaryota; kingdom Metazoa; phylum Chordata; class Mammalia; order Rodentia; family Sciuridae; genus Geosciurus; species Geosciurus inauris. Next base: position 11,512 of record PVHX01024574.1, read on the forward strand.
CTACTGCCTGACTCCCCCACAGGGGAAGGTCTGTTTTCTGCATGGTGGTATTCCCAGGGCCTAGAACGTTGCCTGAAATTCATCCGCTGAAGCCCTAACTCGTGTGACAGCATTTGAAGATACTGCCTATCAGGAAGTAATTGCAGTTAAATTAGGTCATAAGATGAGGCCCAATCTAATAGAAGTGGTGTCCTTATGTAGACGAAAAATTCTCCCTGCAGCTGCAGCAGGCAATCTCCTCTGAGCTCCACAGGGCAGAGCCCTGTCTGACTCTCCTGTCCTCAGTGCCCGGCACAGGAGGGAATGAATGCAGTCAGTGACTGGACTTGGTGTGTTTCCCTTCTCATCTGGGCCTGCATCCTCATCTGTAAAACGAGGACTCTGGGAGGGTTAGGGCCTCCAGTTCTACATCCCGAGCGCTGGGTGGGCACTGGGCAACACAGGCTGGCAGCGCAGCAGGCCATCCTTCTGCCTCCCAAACCTCACAGCATCACCTGCCATTCCACTGCTATTCCTCTGCCCAGGCTGTTCCCCACCTGAAATCTGAAATCTTGGGACTCTGCCTGCGGGCAGACTTTCCTCTGAGGCCCTCTAGCTGGCTTGGCCAAAGCATTGTTTTTAGCTGCTTCACAGAAATCCCACCCCACCCCTCATGGTTGCCTCCTGGATTCTGAGCCAATGGACCAAGCATCTGATCATTCTTCCTATTTTCCCTGGCAACCAGCCCAGCATAGGTGCCAGAAAATATTTGTTGAGTGAACAAATGAACATCACTTGGACTCCCGCTTTCTTTCTTTCTTTTTTTTTTTTTGGTACCAGGGTTTGAACTCAGGGGCACTTGACTGCTGAGCCACATCCCCAGCCCTATTTTGTGTTTTATGTAGAGATGGGGTCTCACTGAGCTGCTCAGTGCCTCGCCATTGCTGAGGCTGGCTTTGAACTTGCGATCCTCCTGTCTCAGCCTCCCTAAGTACTGGGATGACAGGCGTGAGCCACCCGCCCGGCTGAACTCCCTGCTTTCTTATGTCAGTGATTCTCCCGGGATTGTCCATGCAGAGAATTTTCTAAAATCAGAAAATGTAAAGTTATAATTTGGACTGGAAGGGGGCAGGGGCAGGGCTCAGGGCTCCACACTCCATTTCTTCATCTTTGTGTTGCTTACATGGGTGTGTTTGGTTCATGGGAATTAAGCAAGTTGTAACTTGGAAGTGTCTATGCATTATTCTGTATACAAATATTCAGAATATAAAATGGAATTAGATAAAATATATAAAAGCAAAAAGATTTGAAATCTTTGATAAAAATCTGGTTTAGCTCTATTTCCTATGATGATGAAAAGGTTCTCCGTGAAAGATGTGAAATCCACTTCTAGAGTGTTGAGCAAAAGTTACAGAGGCTCGGGGTGTAGCTTAGTGGTGGAGCGTGTGCAAAAGGCCCTGAGTTTTTCTGAGCCCTAAATATGTGAATAAATGTAAAAAGAATTCCATGGCTTTGTTAAACGTAGTGATGTTTTATTGTTTCTACTGTACAATAAAATAAATGCTATAGAGCCTTGCCTGAAATTATAAATTAACTGTTCAGGGTTAACAAGAAATGAATTATTCTGTTGAATGTGTAAACAATTAGCTTTGCAGGCAATTTTGTTTCCTTCATCATTCATTATTATATAGCATGTAAGGAAAATAAAACTGTCTTAAGATTCCAAATTTGAGAATTCTATGGCAAGATTTCTGAAGTGCATTGATTGAGCTATACTTTCAGATGTAGCTGGAATGTTCATATGAATGTGCGTGGAATATACACACGTCCCATGACTGAATCCACTTGAAATGAGCATTAGCCTTCCTCGCTCTCATTCTCCTCCTCCCTAAAATATGAGGAAGGTCATTGTTTTGGGCTAGGCTCCTACACTGGGCCCCAGCAGACAAGTCTGAAAACCAAAGTGGAGCCACTTATCCCACAGTTCCAAGACACCAAACCAAAATTAAGCTGTTTGTCTGCCCTCTGAGAAATCAAAATTAGAGAGAGAACAGCCAAATTCCCAAATAGACTGGTTCCAACTGGCAGGAAAAGAAAGTCACTTTGCTTTACCCTTTATAAAAAAGTGACTTGAAAGAACCTTGTTAACCAGTTATTTTTCTGCCACTCTGCTTCCTCGACCCCACCTTACAAAGCCTGCTGTTTTGCTGTTGCTGGGTGGAAACCCTAATCTATTTCCTAGGATGGAGGCTGCCCCAACTCGTGAATCACCACAAAAGCCAATTAGACCTATAACTAAATTCGTTGTGATTTTGTCTTTTTACAAGAGAGACCATTGAGAAGAAAAGATTTTGTAGGCAGAATGATGCTCCCAAAGATGTCCACATCCTATTCCCTGGAACCCTGGTAATGTATAGATTACCTTAGCTGGAAAAATAGTCTTTGTAGGGTGATTAAGAGCATGGATTTTGATCCCACCATTATGTACAACTATAATGCACCAATTAGAAAATATGGAAAACAGGGCTGGGCACGGTGGTGCAATCTTGTAATCCCATTAGCTCAGGAGGCTGAGACAGAAGAATCAAGACTTCAAAGCCAGCCTCAGCAATGGCAAGCACTAAGCAACTCAGTGAGACCTTGTCTCTAAATAAAATACAAAATAGGGCTGGGGATGTGGCTCAGTGGTCAAGTGCCCCTGAGTTTCATCTCCGGCACCCCCTCCCCCAAAAGGAAGACAAACAAAAAAGAGCACAGATTTTGAAATGGAGAGGTTATCCTGGGTTACCTGGATTACCAAGGTGGGCCCAATCTAATCACATAAATTCTTAAAATGAGAGGACTTTCCATGGCTGTGGTCAGAAAGACTCAGCAGTACAAGAAAGATCAGGTACATGAGAAGGGGCCACAAGCCAAGGGACATAGGCAGCTTCCTGAAGCTGGAAAAGTCCAGGGAATAGATTGTCCCATAGAGCACACAGGAAAAACACAGCTCAGCCTCACCTGAATTTTAGCACAACAAAGCCCTGGTTGGACCCCAACCTATAGTACTGTCAAATAATAAACTGGGGTTGTTTTAAGGACTAAGAGTGTGGAGGCAGCAGTACCCAAATAGCAGCAACTGCGTGGGCACCCCTCACCCTGGAGTTTATTTTGCATACACTCGAACAGCAAAGCAAACTTGAGCAGCAAGAAAAGTCAACCGCAATGCAATTGCTTTCATAGGCCTGTTGCTTCATTTTCTGGTCTTCCTGCTGGGACCTGTCTCAACAACTTGCCCAGCAGCCCTTGTCCTATGCTGGTATGATGAGGGGTCAGTGGGTCAGGATTTTCTCTCACTCCTGGTCTTCGTCTTTTCTCCTTGGTATTCAGTCAATTCCCCAGGCAGGGTGGGTACAAGCAGCCCACTTTTGGTCAGTGAGCATAGGTTCCCAGGAGTAGGTTCAAGGGCTCCTCATTCTCCCGTGAAAACCTGCTGGAATCCTCACTGGGTCACATGAGTGGGTGTGAGCTGCTTCCTGGCCAGACTTCTTCCAGTGACTCATGGTTCTCCTTTACTTGGAATCGCAGTTCCTCATTTTCATCTGGGAAGTTAAATCTAACAATCCCTGGGTCTAGATTGCAAGAGACTTCCAATGGGGAGGGGGCTTTTCTCACCTGCTACAAAGGCGGAGGATCCACCTGAGAAGGCTCGGTGGTCTTCCTTCTCCTCTAGCTCCTTTCCCTGACTACTTCCCACGCCCCCCTCCCCTGTCACACACAACACAAAAAATATTTTCTCCACCTCAGCTGTTGTCAGGAATTCTGCCATTAGCACTCCATTTCATTCATTTATTCTTTCTTTTAAAATTAAGTCCCTGCTAAAATTCCCCTGGAGGAGATAACCTTAAAATTATTATTAGGCACTGACACCTTGGTGAGAATGAATGATTCAGAGATTTTGGAAGGTGTGCCTGATGGACTGGGGGTTAAGAAGGTACAGGCTAGGGGCTGGGGCTGTGGCGCAGTGGTAGCGTGCTCGCTAGCATGCGGGAGGCACTGGGTTCGATCCTCAGCACCACGTAAAAATAAAATAAAGATATTCTGTCTGCCTACAACTAAAAAATAAATATTAAAAAAAAAAAAGAAGGTACAGGCTAATATCATTTGAGCACCTGCTGTGTGCCCAGAGCTGTATGAACATGGATTAGTGTAACTCCTGTGCCCAGGCAGCCACTTGCAGGACCACAGGGAGGAAGGTCAGGCCCTCCCACTTGGGCTCTTCCTGAGGGCAGGCTAGCTGTCCGGAAATGCTGTCTTCCTGCTGTTGGGGCTCAGAAAACAAGCCCTCCAAATGTGGCGCTTTGCCATACCGCATTGGAGGAAGGGCCTCTGGCCTTCCCCCACCCTCCCCGTGGCTTGATCCTCTTTCCCTCCCACGGGCAGGGGACACATTCTGATCTCTTCTCTGCCTAAGAGCACAACTGCCTTCCGTTCCCTCCCTAAGTCTCATTCTCTAGCAGAAAGGCAGGAATGCAAATACACACCAACAGACTGCGTGTAAGATACCCTCTTTCAGCCTTGTTTCCAATTCCAAAGTGGATCACTTACAAGGGGGTTTCTGGCTCCGGTACCATTTATCCTCCCTAAGATGCCAACGTCTGCCCCGCCTCTCCACTGCCCTATGAAGAAAGGTACATAAGCACCTAAACCTAATTGGGTTAGTGCACAGCACTGTCCAGTGACGTCTAATAAATGTGCGTGCCTCTGTCCTCTGAATTACCTAGTCTAGGGTCAGTCATCTCAGGTGCCTTCCAGGGCAAAGGGGAAGCTCCCCCTCGGTCCCTTCACAGCCCAGTGTGTCCCATCTGTATCCCAAGGAAGCTCTGCCAATTGCCACTGCTGCTTCCCAGCATCTCCTGCATTGGCAACACTGCTCAGCTCTCGGGACACAATGGCCCAGGCCTCATCCTGGGACAGGGCTGGGCCCTTCACCTTGAGCAGAAGTCCGTGGGCAGGATCCAAGCAGTCCATGAAGGGAACAACATCTTTACTTCTGCTAACTTCTAGCTGTATTCCAGCTGTCTTTCATTATGACTGTGGGCTACAACCACAAGTACACAGGTGGTGTCTGTGACTGTCACCAGCGTCCATGTGGGGACCAGCAGAAGGGTGAGTCAGAAGCAATTCTTGCCCTGCCAGAGCCGTCTGGAAAGCCCAGGGAGTCCACAGACTGCCCTCGGGATGTGTTGGCAGCTTCAAGAGCACAAAGACGACTGGGGAATTGGGAGGCGCTGGAGCCACCGAGCTCTGTGAGGACAAGCTGCCAAAGGCATGCACGAGAGGGACAGCAATCCTTGGCTGGAGCTGTCCTCACAAGAATGGAGAAGGGAAGGAGCTGAGGTCACAGAGGCAGGCCTTGGTGCCCCACATGAGGTGAAGCCAGAACTCCATGGCCCCATAAGGAGCACATGCCATAGACATGCCTGGGCATGCCAGGACTCACTAAGTTGCTGGCCATAAGGAACAGTGGCCACTGACATGCTTAGTCATGCTTGCAATCAGTAAGGGGCTGTAAGGGGCACTGGCCACAGGCATGCTTAGCAATGAATGGTTACAATTGACAGGGAACACAGCTCCATGGACATGCGCAAAGAACATGCCCAGTTGCAATTACATCATCTCACTGGACATAACCAATGGACATTGCCTTTCACTGGGTGTCACCAATCACCAGCCCACACCACCAACTTGGAACTGCATTTAAACTACTTGTCCTGCCACATTGGGGGTTTTGCTCCAAGGAAATCTGTGAGACTGGCCACCTTGCTATCAGTCCCTGGATCAGCTCTATCATTCCCTGATGTCCAGCTGTGGGCTGGAGAGAACCACCAGACAAGGACAACATCTGCTCTTTGGCTAAGAGAAGTCATGTGGCACCAGAGGTATTTTGGGGCTCATGGTTGCCCTAGGAGAGCATGACTTGCTTATAGTGTTTAATTAGTGCACACTGAATACTAGTTGGGGTGCTCCAGCGCACCCAGCACTTTTTGCATTCATTTTTTATCTTTGATGATTGGTGTGATTGGACATACGCCTGCTTTTAAAGACAATCCACCTCCAAGTAATTATTAACTGCTCTGCTCCTGACACCACCTCACTCTGAGGCCTTCCTTTCCCAGCTTTGAGGACAGGACACTACCTTTGCCTCCCCTGTGCCCACCTAGAAAGTAGTTGAAGCTCCTGAAGAGTAGGAGTTTATCTGAGCCAGAGAGAATGGCCACATAGGAAACTGATGTCCTGGTGGCCCAGAGCAAGTGCACCGGATGAGGTTTTACAAAACCACGGTGGTGTTCCTAGCTTTAAGCCACAAGGCCAGCTGGAAGTTACACCTTTGTCAAGAATTCTGACTGCTGCTGACAAAAATTAGGCTGCCTTGTAAGACAGGGGTTGGTCTCCATCTCTGGGTGGTTGGGGAACAGGTTCCTTGATAGAAGGTTAACAGTGTTTTACAGTTTGGCCCCGAGCAAGTCAGGCAGAATCTGCAGCCTAGTTCAAAGATGCAGCTGCGGGTGTGTCAAGCTCTTAGTAAGGGTGCTAGTCGCCTTTTCATCCTGAGACACAACGCCTGAGAAAAACAGCTCTATTTTGTCTCACGGCTTCTGAGGTTTCCATCGAGGTCAGCAGGCTGCAGTGAGCCTGAAGAGAGGCAGGGCATCACAGAAGAAGGGCGTGTAGAACAAAGCCACTCGCCTCCTGGTGACAGGGAAGCAGGAGGGGGCAGGGGATGGGGCCAGGAACAAGGGATGGCCCCCGAGGACCCATGCCCTCCTACTGGTTTCTAGCTTCTCCACTTTCTACCCTAACCCGACAGTTCATTCAGATCATGAACCAACCCCTCTTGGCTTAGTCCACCAGTGAGGTCAGGGCCCGTATGATGCAGCCACCACCCTAAATCCCACCTCTGAACATTGCTATGGTGAGGACATGAGCCTCTGGGGGCACAGCTCGGATTCGGACCATAACACTGATGACATCCCCTGACTCCATTGTAGAGCCCTGAGCCAACGCTACTGTATTCTGATTTTCTTCCTGGACACCTGAATCAGCCCCTCCAGGCACCTTCAGGGTCCCGTCCTCAGGCCTGCCCTGGGCCCAGCTCCTCATGCCATGGTGCCAGCCTCCCTCACACACCATGAGTTCCTCTTCCTGCTTCTCCCCGGCCCACAGCTTCCTGTGCCCAGCTGACTGCCCTACCCGCAAGGGGTGCCCCGAAGGGAACCTGGACCTGCCCGGCCCAGGCGCTCCCTCTCAGTTCTCTCAGGCACGCTCTCTCCTCCCGTAGCTAGTCTGCCTGGCCAGTTCATCTAAGTTCCCAAGTCTGTCTGCCTCACACCATCCCCGCTGACCTCATCCTAATCCCCGGTTCTTTTGCTGAGCTCTTTGAACAGTATTTGTTTTCTATTCTCAGACTCAATCATCACAATCTTCTGCTCATAATTTTTGTGGATCAGTAGTTTAGGTGTCTGGTATGGGCTGGGGCTGAGGCCTCATCTGAGGCCCTCCCTTCCCAGCTCTGAGGACAGGACACTACCTTTGCTTCCCCTGTGCCCACCTGGAAAGCAGTTGAAGCCCCTGAAAAGCAGGAGTTTATCTGAGCCAGAGAATGGCCACATAGGGAGCAGCTGTCCTGGTGGCCCTTCAAGCTCGGGGGCCATTGGCAGAATTCACTTCCTTGCAGTTTACGGCTCGGAGACTATCTTCAAGGTCAGCAGGAGCACATTTCTGACTTCTCCTGTCTTTAAGATGTCCCTCCTGGCCCCTGTGCTGGGGTGTAGCTCACTGTAGAGTGCTTGCCTACCATATGTGAGGGCCGGGGTTCCTTCCCCAGCTCAGCAAAAACTTCCCCCTTAAGAAGTCTGCTTAAGACAAAGCCCCCCCCCCAGGAGTTGCTCTGGTTTTGTTTTGTGGTGCAGGGGTCTCTGGCTGTACCCTGAGCCATACTCCCAGCCCCAGTTTTCCCTTTTGACCACCTCTACTGTTAGGGACCTTAATGACACCTTCAAAATTCACTTTTTTTTTTCAGTGTTGGGGGTAGAACCAGGGTCTTGTTCTTGCTTAGTCAAGATTTCTACCACTGAGCTACATCCTTAGCCCCTGAAAAATGTACCTTTTGCTATAAAACATAGTCACAGGGTAATATGCCATCAGAGCTACAAGTCTTGCCCACACTAAGGGGAGACGAGGCAGAGGGCACAGGGTCACTGGTGCTCAGTTTAGAATCCACTAACTACAAACAGCCTCTTCATGGGATCTCCTAGTCTGGGAGACCTGGCCCTCCAGCCCAGCCTCTGCCTGACAGCCAGGGTGACCTTCTCTAGCTGTCTGCCTGCCTATCATCTACCTAAATAGCTTCCCTTTTTTTCTTTTTTTCCCTTTTTTCTTTTCTTGAAAAAAACCCCAAAGTAGAGTGATCATTTTTATGATAGACACTCCTTATCTCAACACTTGAATTCCACAAGTATTGATATCTTGCTGCATTGTATTAATTTGTCTTTTTCTTTACTTTATACTTTTTAAAAATTCATATATTTGCTACTGGGCATTAAACTCAGGGCCACTATACCACTGAGCTACATCCCCAGCCCCACTTTTTAAATTTTTTATTTTGAGACAGGGTCTCACTAAGTTGCAAGCCTCCTGCCTCAGCCTCCTGAGTGGCTGGGATAACAGGCGTCCCTACTTTGTTTTGTTTTTAGAGATGGGGTCTTGTTATGTTGCCCAGGCTGGTCTCAAACTCCTAGCACCAAGTGATCCTCTGGCCTCAGCCTCCCAGGTACTGAGACTGCAGGCATGCACCACAGTGCTGGGCTTCTTGAATATTTTAGTCACTGTTGATCACTCACACGCAAATGCTTCAGTGTATGCTTCGATTTTTTTAAATGTACATTTTTCTCCATGACCACAGTACCATCGTCACAGCTAGAGAAATGAGCAACCGTCCTCTGGTTACATTTTTTTCTTTTTTTTTGGTATGGGGGATTGAACTCAGGGGCACTCGACCACTGAGCCACATCCCCAGCCCTATTTTGTGTTTTATGTAGAGACAGGGTCTCTCTGAGTTGCTTAGTGCCTCGCCATTGCTGAGGCTGGCTTTGAACTCGTGATTCTCCTGTCTCAGCCTCCCTAAGTGCTGGGATTACAGGTGTGCACCACCACACCCGGCTTCACCAGTTACTTCTAAACCCCAGCCACATTCAAATTTCTCTTATTGTCTCTAAAACACCCTTTTTTTTTTTTTTTTTTTTTTTTTGGTACCAGGGATTGAACCCTGGAGTGCTTAACCACTGAGCCACATCCTCAGCCCTTTTTATATTTTATTAGAGACATGGTCTTTGCTGAGTTGCTTAGGGCCTTGCTAAGTTGCTGAGGCTGGGTTTGAACTCACCATCCTCCTGACTCAGCCTCCAGAGCCTCTGGGATTACAGGTGTGTGCCACCATGCCTGGCTCTAAAATGTCCTTTATAGCTGCGTGTTGCATCAGGCTCAGGATTGTCCTTCCAAAATCCGAGGGTGAACATGTCCCCTGCCTGTTCAGTGCTTCATGGTCCCTTCCCTGTCCTGGGCTGCAGCCCAGGGCCTGCTCAGCCAGCTGTGGTCCTCGGGCCGTGGGCACTTCTCTCTCGCTGTCTCTTCCACCTGGGACGCTCCTCCTGCTTCTCACCCTTCCTACCCAGCATGGTGGTGGTTGCCTCAGGGAAGCTTCCGGGAGGCCATGAACCAGTTCCAGGTCCTACCTCTCCTGGTCCCTGGACGCCCTTGCCTCTTTCAGAACACTCCTCAATCCACCCGGATCTGTCCGAGGGTGTGGCTGTGTGATCACTGTCTTTCTACCCAAACCTGGGCCCCCATGCGGGGACACCACTGTTTGCCCCACTGCCCGCCTCCTCTGGCCCAGACATGGCACACAGTAGGTGCTCTCTGCACAGAGTCAAGAATGACGAGAGAATCGGGACATGGGGGATCCTGTGCCACTGTCCCAGGACTTTGCAAAACCTGCTGACCATAGCAAAATCAGTGACAGTAGGGGTGGCCCCCAGAAGGACAGAGCCAACTATGATCGTGCTGCTGTTCCAGCAGTAGGAAGGCCTCTTTCCGTGGGGATCCCCAATGTCGCAGCGCAGGGCCTGCCTAAAGGACACCAGGTTTCCTGCCTGCTGTGTTCCCAGGTGTATCAGGCAGGACAGGTGAAACAAAGTGTGTGGCCTCTTTAAGAAGCCAGCGTATGCTAGTATGTAGGGCACACCTGTGACCTCCACCACGCCAGAGTCTGAGGCAGGAGGATGGCAAGTTTGAGGCCAGCCTGGGCAACTTAGCAAGACTCTGTCTCAAAATAAAATAGGGGGCTGAGATTGTAGTTGGGTGGTAGAGCCCTTCCCCAGCATGTGTGAAGCACGGGGTTCCGTCCTCAGCACCACATGTAAATAAATCAATAAAAATAAAGGTCCGTTGACAACTAAAAAAAATACAAACAAACAATAAATAAAATAGGAACAGGCTGTGGCAGAGAGCTTGGCTGGCATGTGCAAGGCCTGGGCTCACCCCAGCACAGCAAGGAGAAGAACCCTTGGGAACCACCAGGTCAGGACAGAGGGAGGAAGGACATGAGCAGCCCATGCCAGGACAGTGGGGTAGAGCTGGTCAGAAGAGTAGGCGGGCACAGAGCAGGGGCCAGGTGAGGGCTGGGCTCCGCATGCTGGTGGCCCTGACCTGCTGGGGCCAGTTTCCCTATTAGTACAAGGAGGTGGGCATCGCCAGGGGCCTCCTTCCTTCTAGATGCTGATGGCCACAAGGAAGCAGGAAGAGCCATTTCTGACTCCATGAGCGCTGCGATGGGAAATGCCACTGTCTCCGTGAGCCTCAGGTACCTGCTCTGCACAGTGGGATCAAGAGGCCGTTCCATGGGCTGTGTGCAGATTCCATATGGTCATGCCTGGAAGCTTTGGGAACTCCTATAAATGATCTGACCCGGCACTCTCCCTCCTGCTCCACAAACACAGCCAATCCCTGAGGGCAGGGATGCCCCTCCAGGGCAGGAGCAGAGGGAAGCGGGGCATGCTCGGGGAGGAGGGAACCCTCCTTTCCCGGTGTCCACAAGGAGTCTGGCCAAGGCTGTTAGGGTATCGGCCAGCCAGACACGAACACCTCTGCGCAGCCAGGAAATCCTTTATTCAGGGGAGTGGGCGCCCGGGCGCAGGAAAGAGGAAAGAGAGAGAGGGGACGCGCGGGAGGGATTTTATAGAGCCCACTACAAACCGCGTGGCGAGCTAGGGATTGGTCACTTCAAAATTGGGGGCAGATAAGCTGTAGCGGTCTTCTTTTGATGTGCTAACCTGAGCGGTTAGGCTTTGTTTCCCAGGTGGAAGATTCCGGAGAGGAACCCCTGGGGCAGGAACTGCCTTGGGCTTTTAGAGAGGGGATGTGAAAATTACAAAAGGGCTGTTTTTTACCTTACATTCCCCCATTTTTGATTTTATAAGGATGGGAACGTGGACGTCGTTGGCTCTTCTGGCTGGCTGCTTCGAGCGGAATTGGGGCAACATCTGTTGAGCAGGATGGGGGGTAGGGGAAGAAGGTAGAGCACCCAGGCCCCAAAGGTTAGGGTCTCCCAAGATGAGAAATCTGAAAGGTGCCTTGCAGCCATAGCATTGCCAGCTGGTGGGGCCAGTTCCCTGAGTGTAGATGTGAAGGCAGGAGCCAGGAATGCCGGAGCAGAGTCTCAGGAAACAGGTGCAGGTGAGTGACTGTCCTCCTTGAGAATCCGAAGATCCCTGAGGAGAAGCTGATTAAAAGTCTGATTAGAAACCTGCTGGATTTAAGACTAAATAAATTTGAACAGACATGGCAGGGGGAGACAAATCAGGAAAAGTATACTATACAGGGGAATTTTGAAAAGAAAACCCATGAGCTTATCTCTTTGGGGTTATTGACATCTGGTCAGTCAGATCCTAAAGGAGTTTGATGTTTTCTATCAAACCTGACTTATTTTTCATTAAATGACGAAGAGTGCTGTTATCTTTCTTGATCATTCCAGTTTTGTTGATATAGCAGCAGAATTCTTCTTTCAGGAATAGGCATGTTCCTCCTTGTCTGCTGTTAGGAGGTGTATGGCTTGATGGTCCTGCAATGAGACTTGGGCAATAGATGTTATCTGCCATTGTAGGGAGGCAAAAGAGGTGGCCAATGCCTCTGGCTTCTTGAAGTTGTTGTTTAAGCCTTTGAATA
>PVHX01024575.1:0-23746 GCA_004024805.1 Geosciurus inauris
AAAAAAAAAAAAAAGTAGCTCACATAAAAGGCAAGATAGACACAGAGACAGAGATACAAAAGATAGACAGGGACACCAGGCATTTTTCTTTTTTTAATACTTATTTTTCAGTTGTAGGTGGACAGAATATCTTTATTGTTTTGTTTTTATGTGGTGCTGAGGATCGAACCCAGTGCCTCACGCGTGCTAGGTGAGCACGCTACCACTGCGCCATAACCCCAGCCCCCATCAAGCATCTTATACATGTCCAGAATTAAACTGCATCTTTTCACCTACAATCCACCTTCCTGGTTTGAACCATCTGCTGCTTTTGTGTGTGTGTGTGTGTGTGTGTGTGTGTGTGTGTGTGTGTGTGTTTTATTTAGAGACAGGGTCTTGCTGAGTTGCTTAGTGCCTCGCTCTTGCTGAGGCTGGCTTTGAACTTGTGATTCTCCTGTCTCAGCCTCTCAAAGTGCTGGGATTACAGGCGTGTGCCACTGCGCTTGGCTCCATCTTCATCTTTTAACCTGGTTTATTGCAACACACGCTGGCTAATTTTCCTGTTTTCAGGTTTTTGTTTATTTTTGGTACCAGGGTTTGAAACCAGGGGCATTTAACCACTGAGTCACATCCTCAGCCCTTTTAATGTTTTATTTAGAGACAGGGTCTCACTAAATTGCTTAAGGTCTCACTAAGTTGCTGAGGCTGGCTTTGAACTTGCAATCCTCCTGCCTCAGCCTCTTGAACTACTGGGATTACAGGTGTAGGCCACTGCACCTGGCCTGCTTTCAGTTTTATGCCTTAAAACTTCCTCCATGTCCAGGTTGCCAGATAAACTGCAGGACCCTCAGGCACATTTGCATTCCAGATAAATAAGGAATCATAATTTTAGTTTACATATGTCACAACTATTGGTTGGGATATACTTATCCTAAAGTATGATTTGCTATTCAAATGTAACTGGACATGATGAAGTTTTACTTGCTGATTCTGATAATTTTTTCTGGTCGATGCCAGAATCATCCTTTTAAAATGTAAGTCAGCTCGTCATCCCTCTGTTCAAAATCCACTAATAGCTTCCCATTCTGACCACAGTCCTCACAAAGCCAGCACTGCAGGAGGATCTGCCTTTCTCAGACACTGCATCTCACTCCTACCGCTCTCTCCCTCACCCACTCTGTCCCACCATGCTGGTTTCCTCTTTGTTCCTGGCGCTTTTCCCAGATATCTGATGACTAGCTCCTTCAGCTTTGGGGTTTTGCTCAGATGATATTACTTTCTTAGGCAGGCCTTCTCTAGTACCTTTTAAAAAACTGCAGCCACCCTACTCCCTACCGGCTCCCTGCTTTTTCTCTGTAATTAAGTATGTCACTTCTGACATAGTACATCATGTATATTTATCAGTTTGCTCTGTCTCTCCAACACATGTATGTAGTTCATAGGGATGGGTCCTGTGTTTTGTTCAGGCTGAATTTTCAGCACCAGACCCTGCCTGGCCCAGAGCACACATTCAGTAAATATTTGTTGAACCAATGATGAAACCCAAGGGCAGGAAGTGCAGCCAGGAAAAGTCCAGAACAAGGGGGTTTTGTTTGGTTTGTCCTCCGCAGGCTTGCTCTAATCTTTTGCCACTTACTCATCTTGCTCAAGGCCCCGTTTGGACACTGTCCCAGGTCTTAGGATGACTTTTCAGGGTGCTATCAAGACAGGGATAATCTGATTGGCTCAGCTCCTTTTTCCTCCTCCTCCCCACTTCCTTCCCTCTCTCTATCCTTATTTCTCTTTCCACTAGCATTTAAAAATTTTTAAATAAATGCATACTATTTCTAGAAATATGTTTTATTTTCTTTTGCCAAGACTGAGGAGCAGTGATTTGGGGGCTCTGACAGTCAACAACAAATGTCACTAAACTGGTCCCTTGTGTCTCTTCCTAAGCTTGGGTGTCCTGCAGAGAATCTCCAACTGTCCTGTTTGTATTAGCCAGAAGAGAATTAGCTTTGTTTTGGGAGCAAGCAGGCCTCACATTTCAGTCCCTTGAAACAGTACTTTACTTCCTGCTCATGCTACATTTCCAGAATGAACTGGCAGGGGCTTGGCAGTTCAGTGTGTCAGAGATCCAGACTCAGGGAGGCTCTTCTGAAGTGTGGCTGTGTCCTCTGGTGCATAAGCCTTCCCTTAGGAGCAGGGAAGGAGAGACAGGGAGGGACACTTGCTGGTTGTCAGGAGGATCGGCCCAGAAGCATTGTCCATAATCGGTTAAGCAGCTCCACATAATTACGAAGTCATTGTCTTTTCCCAGGCACCATCTTGAGAAGGGGTGTTAGGCACAGGTAGACAGAGATCATGAAAGAGCTTCATCCACTCGTCGTCTCACCTCCAAGACAGCAGTAGGGGATCCGGAGGATTTTCTGATAAGGCAGGCGTCCTCTCCATTTCTTGCTCTCACATCTGCTATGGAAAATTTCATAAATTCCCTTTCATTTATTGAGCCCTAACACTTTTCAAAGAACTTTTCCTCTCATTTGGACTTCACAAGAAGTAAGTAGTGATCATTCCCTTTTTGCAAAGGAGAAGTTAGAGACTTGGAAAGGTTACGAGAATCACCCAAGGTCACAGAGCTTGTAAGAGGCATTGCTGGGACTTCAGCATCTCCATCTGCCTCTCCTGGTCCAGAGCTCATCCACTCAGCCTGGTTCCTCTGAAGGACTGGGCAGCCAGGAGGGAACAACACAGTGCCCCACAGGTCTCTCCAGCTACACCACACATGTAGAAAACTATTGTCACGTCCCCCTTGTTACTCACCCACAGGTTGAGATACAAACATTAGAAAAAGTTAATTCCATTTAGGAAACAGAAATCATGTTATCCTGGATATCTCCCTGACTGTCAGAGCCAAAGAGTAGGATGTTCAAAGCAGAAAGATGAAGAAAACTTGCCATGCAACGCATGCTGGTGCCACTAATTCCCACAACTGTAAAAGTGTCACGATAGCCTCTACTTTATGAAATTTTCTGGGTGGACGTAGTGGACAGCTTATATAGGGCCCAGCATACAACTGTTGGTTGAGTTGGGAGGAAGCCAACAGAAGGTTCAGGAGGATGTGCCAAAGAAGTTGGAGAGCATTTGGGCAAGGTGGCATATGCCTGTCATCCCAGTGTCATGGGAGGCTGAAGCAGGAGGATCACAAGTTCAAGGCCAGCCTCGGCAACTTAATGACACTATCTCAAAATAGAAAACACAAAGATCTGGAGATGCGGCTCAATGGTAGAGCATCCTTGGGTTCAATTTCCAGTACTGGGCAAGGGGGCAGGGAGAGAAAGGCTCATTTCTTATTTACCCAGTGTCCCCTGTCGATCTAAATGATTCATCCAGTTGCCCTTCAAGTGATAATTAAAGGATGGAGATTATTTAAACTTTATGGCACTTCCATTTGAACATGGTCTTCTTTTGTGTTGGAGAATAACTCATGGGCTCTTAAATGCTTAAGCTCAAAATAAACATTTACCATCTCCTAGCAGTTGACAGAACTGGCCATGAAATCACCTCTTTTTGTTGTTGTTATTGTTACTGGGGATTGAACTCAGGGGCACTGACCACTAAGCCACATCCCCAGCTCTATTTTGTGTTTTATTTAGAGACAGAGTCTCACTGAGTTGCTTAGCACGTTGTCATGGCTGAGGCTGGCTTTGAACTTGCGATTCTCCTGTCTCAGCCTCCCTAAGTGCTGGGATTCCAGGATTGCGCCACTGCGCCCAGCTGAAACCATCTCTTAAGGCAAGGCAGGGTAGAGAGGGCTGGGAACTGTAGTCACCCAATTATCTAGAAAGAAGAGAACTGCAAGTTCCAGTGAGCAATATTTCCACCTCTAGATCTGCATAACTTTTTATTAATTACACATTCCATAATTTATGGTCAGACATTTAGGTTGTTTCTAATATTTCTGAATTATAAATATAATGTGAGCTTCCCAGATTCACAGTGATTGCGTTTGGGATCACAATTGATATATATGCATATATTTTTTCAGTACTGGGGATTGAACTCAGGGGTGCTTTATCACTGAGCTGCACCCCAAACTCTTGTATTTTGAAACAGGGTCTTGCTAAATTGGAGAGGCTAGCCTCACACTTGCAATCCTCCTGCCTCAACCTCCCAGGTAGTTGGGATTACAGGCATGCACCACCATGCCCAGCTCACACTGGCTTTGATACTGCGATATTATCAGATCTGGGTCACCACCTACTTGTGTGCTACCTCAGCCGTCATCCCCATGTCCCCCACCATCAGTCCCAACTATTTCCTCAGACTGACAATGACCATCCAGCTTCTACTCATTCTGAAATTTGCTCTGAGTTCTTGCTTGTGCAAGGCACTGTGCCTGACATCCTTCTGGGAACAGGGCAGGACATGGGACAGACAAGGTCCCTTCCCTTATATATTCCATTCATGCTGTAATCCTCTCTCATGGAATCCTGCTGAGAACTCTGTGCCTTGATGGTCCTCTGGTCTGTGGCAGAGTGTGGAAGTAGGATAATGCTCCCCTGCTTGCTGTGCATGGCACTTGGTCACCTAGCACTGCAAATTGCACCATTTGGACAGGGCACCTCACAGAGCACCTTGTTAATTCTGCTCCTTCAGCTTCTCATAAAGGCTTAAAACCAGGTGGAGGCAGCCAGTCCTAGGCCAATGGAGACTCACACTCTCTCATCCCCCAGGATCCTGAAGGTGGAAGGAGAGATCCTTTCTGCCCCTTACTTTTTATGTGGGCTCTCTGGCCAGATTGAAGACGTTAATTAATATAAGAGCTGATGAACAACAGAAAAGCATCTTCATTTTATTAACATGCATGTACCTGGCGATCTTCACAAGAAAGCCAAGTCCAAAGAAATGACCAAAGCATAATTTTTTTTTTTTTTTGGTACCACGGATTGAACTCAGGGATACAAAACCACTAAGCCATATCCCCAGCCCTGTTTTGTGTTTTATGTAGAGACAGGGTCTCACTGAGTTGCTTAGCGCCTCGCCATTGCTGAGGCTGGCTTTGAACTCGCGATTCTCCTGTCTCAGCCTCCCTAAGTGCTGGGATTACAGGCTTGCGCCACCGCACCTCACAAAAGCATGACGCTTTTATATGTTTTATAGAAAACAATAAACTCATGAAGGAATGATCGGACAAATGGATGTCTGGACTGAAGTAGTAAATCCCAGGGATTTTACTAAATTCTTAGTAACACGAAGAGACCTGGGGTGGGGCAGAAGTGAGGGGGAGATAATGGTTACTTCTAAGATTTTTTTAACTCAGATTCATCATAGGCCAGATTATCAGTTTCTGGTGTCAAGGCCATTTTCAGCCGTGGTATGTGAAGGACAACCATTCAAGAAGAATCTTTACGGCTTGCTGTATGCAGGAAGAGAAACCAAATGTCTCCTTCTGAAGTTACAGTTCTTTAATGATTTTGAATCGAAATAATTAATATGCCAATTTGGCATATTTGAGATGGCACAACCTGCATATCTTCATCTTTGTTTTCCCTGGGTACCTCTTACTCATTTTTCAACCCAAACTCCTAAGCTGTTATGCGTATCAACGCCTGCTTATGGAGTGGAGTGTCCCTAATGCCACTCTCTAGGAGCGTTGTAGGCCCAGGGCCAGGCCATCTAGAACTCTCTGAGATTTCATTAATTCTCAATGTCACCAAGAAGAGTACCTTCCTTCATTATGTGAATATGTAATAAATAAATAAATAAAATTTTTCCATTGTGATAGACAAAAATCACATTTTCCCTTGTTTTAATTTGTATTTCTGTGATTACCACAGGTTTTCATCTTTTGCAATACTTGTTTATAACAATGTTTCCACTTGAGTGATTTGTGAGCAGATGTTAATTTATTTATTCAAGCTTTAATTTCTTAAACCAATTTTTGTAAGTTCTTCATATGACAAAGATGTTAGTCTTCTTCTCTGTTTGGTATTTGCATCTTCTTTTTTTTCTTTTGGTACTAGGATTGAACTCAGGGGCACTCGACCACTGAGCCACATCCCCAGCCCTATTTTGTGTTTTATGTAGAGACAGGGTCTCACTGAGTTGCTTAGCGCCTCGCCATTGCTGAGGCTGGCTTTGAACTCGCGATTCTCCAGTCTCAGCCTCCGTAAATGCTGGGATTATAGGCTTGCGCCACTGCGCCCAGCTGACCTCCAGTGATGAATAAATAGGAGTGGGAATGGCCTGCCTGGCTGACCCCTTTTCCTCCAGATCCCTTTCAGGGGACACAGAATGAGCCCCGACTGTTAAAATCTATCTTATTTATTTATTCATTATTTCATCCATTTACTTATATATTAGTGTAACAGGGTTGATGTTAGGTAAAGAACATGGAGAGGAATAGCATTTTTTAAATTGAGACTCGAATTCTTAAAGTAGGAGCCCCAGCGTATTGATAAGTGAGGGGTGAGGGAATCCGAGTCCCACCCTGCACAGAGTGTCTGACAGCCGAGTCCTCCCCCATCCATGTGGTGACCACCCTAATGAAGTGGACACGACCTGGAGCAGGCTGCTCTGAGATGGAACAGCCTCAGGAATTGTTCCATTTTGGAACTTGGTGAACAGTGCCCTGTTCACCCTTCATCTTCCCACAAGAGAGCCAGAATTGTCCCCACTTGCTACAACCCCACCCCCACCCCAGGACTACTCCTCTTATCCATAGTAAGGAAACAGAAATAGCTGGCATCTGTCCTCCCCTCCCTCCTCTCTCCTCCTCCCCCACCCCGCATTGTCCAGTAAGGACAGGTGAACAGAAGAGGGAATAATAAACACCAATCCAGAAAGCCATCAGTTTCACATTTCTTATTCATTTACTTTTTTTTTTTAAATATTTTATTTTTTTAGTTGTAGGTGGACAGAATATCTTTATTTTATTTTTATGTGGTGCTGAGGATCGAACCCAGTGCCTCATGCATGCTAGGCGAGCACGCTACCACTGCGCCATAACCCCATCCCCTCATTTACTTTTAGTTAGCGATAGCAAAGGAAGCTGTCTGCTCTGAGGAGAAAAAAAAAAAAAAACTTACTTTGGGTTTTGAATTCTAAACCCAATCTCCCAGGTATCGAATTCTTGATAATCCTTGGTTTGAAGGATTAGGGATAAATGTGCCCCCTGTTTCAAGCAAACTGAAATATATAATGTAACCATCTCTCTGGTTCCTCTTGTCTATCTGCTTGCTTTGTCCCTCTGGCTTTTTAAATTTCCTTCATAGAATTTGGTCAAGGACTGCACAAACACATCTTGGTTTCTGTTTTTAGACAAAGAAATGAGATATTTGTTTAATCAGCAACTTTGGCTGCTCTGAGGCCACACTTGACCCAGAGACACAGCCAAAACAAACAGGAATCCATCTCCCAAAGCTTGTAGAGTTAAGGCTGCTTTTACTGAATGTTTTTCCAAAAGGAATAATCAAGGAAAAGTTATGTCACCCAACTTACCCTTTCTCCCAGTCACCCCTCTTGTGAGGAAGGGAAGTCTTCTTCATAGATGCTCTCTGTTCCCTCTATTGATTACCGTCTTTCTCTGTTTCCTCCTCTCCCTTCCCCCACCCATTTGTTCTCAGGAGAGGAGCCTGGCCTGCTACTGGTTTCTGCCACTTTCCTGTCCTTTCTACATCCCCACAGACCTGGCTGGACCTGACAAGATGGCTCCTGTTCTTACGATTTTTTTTTTTTTTTTTTTTTTTTTGCAGCGTGAGGGATTGAACTCAGGGCCTTGTGCATATTAGGCAAGCCCTCTACCACTGAGCCATATCCACTGGGGTCCTGTCTCCTACTCTTGAACGTTAGAAGTCAGAAGAGCTGTGTGCAGCTCCCAAGAGTTCTTCCATTTTAATCACTGAGGTCCTTTGGGTTTGCATTAGTTTCCTGTTGCTGCTGTAACAAATGACCACAAATCAGGCATCTGAAAACAATATAAATATGGTGTCTCACTGTTCTGTAGTGCAGATGTCTCAAGGGGGTCTCATTGGGTTGAAATCAAGGTAAGGCTGGGTTCCTTTCTGAAGACTCTCAAGAGAATCTGTTTTCTTGCCTTTTCCAGCATCTAGAGACCACTGCCTTCTTGCCTCATGGCCTTCTGCATTTTTGAAGACAACAATCGCATCACTCTGACCTCTGCTTTCATTCTCCCATCTCCTTATCTGACTGGCTCTTCTTCTGCTTCCTTCTTCCACATTTAAGGAAGCCTTTTATTTTATTTGCACTACCCAGTTATCCAGAGTAATCTCCCTATCTTAAAGTCTATTGATTAGCAACCTTCATGCCATCAGCACACTGAATTCCCCTCTGCCATGTAATATAACATACTCACATTTTCTGGGGATTAGGACACAGATGCCTTGGGGAGCCATTATTTAGTTTACCACAAGGTTCAAAGGCCAGTGTGGTTAGTAGAAGTTTGGAGGGAATGTTCTGCTCTTCTTGAAGCCGGGGTGATACAGGAGAAGGGTCATGCTGGACCCTAAGTCCAGCTCCAGCAGTAGCTAAGGGGCTAAGGAAAGCCTTCCTCCAAGTTCAGAACTAGGCAATCCTTTTCTAATGTTAGCTCTGTTTCAACCTTGACTTAACCTCCACACGAGGTGGGTGAAGATGGGTGGTGAGTAACTTTCAGAAGAAACAGAGATGAGCAGATAGTTTTATTTCTAATTCAAAGCCATTGGATCTCCACAGCCTCTTTAATCCTGCCTGGAAAGCTCTTGGCTCAGAAGCACTGAACCATTCAGATTTTCGGTGAACATCTCAGCATTTGAATCTCTCTCCCACCACTAGGTTGATGCCAAAATGACATTGAATCCTCAATTTGCTCCTCGGAGCTCTGATTTATGGATGAAGAAATACAGGATGGAGCCAGGTGCAGTGGCTCAAGCCTGTAATCCCAGCACTTAGGGAGGCTGAGACAGGAGAATCGCGAGTTCAAAGCCAGCCTCAGCAATGGCGAGGCGCTAAGCAACTCAGTGAGACCCTGTCTCTACATAAAACACAAAATAGGGCTGGGGATGTGGCTCAGTGGTCGAGTGCCCCTGAGTTCAATCTCCAGTACCAAAAAAAAAAAAAAAGAAATACAGGATGGTCACCTGTTTTGACTTGGAACCAACTATAACTACAGATCCCCATGTTTATATGGTGTGGTGAGACAGTCCCCAGAGAGGACTGGTGATCAATTTCTTATCTCCCTGAACCTACTTGCTGCTCCTCACATTGAGATATGGTATCTAATTCCCACCCCCGCAGGCTGGCCTAAGTGACTTGCTTGACCAATGGTATGTGGTGGAAGTGAAGTTCTAGGTTGTGTGTGTGTGTGTGTTACTAGGGAGTGAACCCAGGGGCACTCTACCACTGAGCAAGATCCGGGAACCTTTTTATTTTGAGATACGGTGTTGCTAAGTTGCCTAACCTGGCCTCCCACTTGTGATCCTCATGTCTTAGCCTCCTGAATAGCTGGAATTACAGATGCACATCATTGCATTCTTGTCCTAGGCCTTTTAGCTGTCACAGGCTTTTCAATGGTCTTCTTAAGTACTTGTTCTAGAATCCATCCATAATTCTTTGAGAAGCCCAAGATACATGGAGAGGCCAATTGTAAGCACTCTGATTGAGGACCAGCCAACAGCAGCACAAACTGGGAGCCATCTGAGTGAACCATCTTGAGCATCTACCCCAGTCAAGCCTTCAGATGACTCCAGTCCTGGTAGTTATCTGACTGCAACATCATGCAAGGGCCTAAGCGGGAATGATCCAGCTGTGCCCAGCCAGCTCCCACAACTGTAAGCAGTAAAAATAAATTTTTGTTGAAAGCCCCTGGGCTTCAGGGAGAATTTGTTCCTAAACCCATACACTTGGGGAACACAAAACAAACAAAATGTAGGGTGTATGCTCAATGCTAAGGAGGCTCACAAAAAGTACCAAATACTGATAATCATTGGTCATTGATTTGAAGGATTAGGGATAACTGGAAAATGTGGTTTAACTAAGCAGCCAGGGAGAACTGGGAAGAAAGGGATTTGGGAAGGGGAGTAGCTATCTGTGTACAAGTTCTTATCTTTTTCTCAGTCTGGGAGCTGGGTAGGGAAGCTTCTTGAGGGCAGGAACCACATTCTCTTCATCTCTGGTCCCCAGTACTGAGCCTGCTTCCTGACCCAGGGTAGGGGTCAACCTATCCCTGATGAACAGATGAGGGTCTTGCAGTGGTCTAGGATGGATGTGGTGAAGATATCAGCCAATGTGGGGATCCAGGATGGAATGGAGAAGAAGACAGATGTGGAAGAATTTAATAGGGTAAGCACAGGGCTTGACGCATCTTGCCAGAACAGAGAGCCGTTAACGTTATGATTTCTTGTGATCTGAGATGACAGCTCTTTGGCCCAAGTTTAAAGGAACTTGAGTTGAATACCTCACTTCACAGAAATTTATTGAACACATTCCAAAGTGAAGAAATTTCTCAACTGTTTCAAAATCATGGTTGGAAAAAGCATGCCCCGGGGTTGCAGGCTTCTTGGGTTCAATACATGCCACTGCTACTGTCAACAGGTTGGAGCGCCCAACCGCATATCAGGGCTTTTGTCTGGCTCGCATCACTGGCCAGGGCTTCCTGGCACCAACAACACCTTTCTGGAGTGCTAACAGACCCCAGAAAGGGAATGTGTGCTTTCTTTCACCGACACTAGCTGTTTTCCAAAAAACCGAGCTTTGTGGCTCAGCAGTTTGGACACATTAATTCCTCAGTCAGCAGAGGTTTGGGAATCAGCGCAGACTGAGCCTAAACTTTGGCTTGACTGCCTCCTACCCACTATGGTCAAGTGATTTCACCTGTTTAAATGCCAGCTCCTTGGCCTGTAAGGCAAGGACTTCATTGGGGCTTTGTTACTAGGTGTAAAAGGATTAAATGAAGTTCTGGGAGCCGGCGCGGTGGTGCACACCTATAATCCCAGCACTCTGGGAGGCTGAGACAGGAGAATCACGAGTTCAAAGCCAGCCTCGGCAACGGTGAGGCTCTAAGCAACTCAGTGAGACCCTGACTCTACATAAAACACAGAATAGGGCTGGTCAAGTGCCTCTGAATTCAATCCTGGTACCAAAAAAAAACCAAAAAAACATGAGGTTCTGGGTTTAAAGTACGTGGCCCTTGTCAATAACAATTAATAATGAACAGTAGTTCGAAGTATTGGGATAACAGGATTTTCAGGCCTCTGTGGCTTCTGAAGTCAAAGGATATTAATAAGTGTACTCAGAAATAATAAGTAGTTACAGCTACTTACACAACTCAAGTGTGCAAAAATGCTGGTAGTTTGGGATGACTGTCAAATTGGAGTTCAGAACGCCGTGTCCTGGGTACTCCTCCTGGTCAGGTATGATCTCAGAATTTGCCTATAAGCAGAGTCCCCTTGAGGAGAGAGAAGTAGGTCCCTTTTTAGGTCTTCCATGCCTCGGGGACCCATGCTGTTTTTTTTGTCAGCTACTGACGTCCTGTGGCCTGTGATTCCCTCCAGAAATGACCACCGTGATCTGTGGTCAGCAGCACATTCTGTTCCAACCCATGGAGCCCAGTCTGTTCTTCCCTCACTTCAAGGGGTCAGGCCTGTCCCTTACTTCCTTACTCTTGGCGATAGACCAAGTTCATCCCTTCAGTGGGTGGGTGGCCCTCCCCTACCCAAGCTACCTTGGCTCTAACTTGTGGCTCACTAGGAGCTCAGAGAAGCTCTCCCGGCCACACATGGGCCTGTGAAAAAACAGGCTCATTCATGTCTAAAGGCACCATGTTCCAATCCTCTTGCTTCTTATCAGAAGGCACAAGACCTACCTGAGCAGCTGCAGCTGGAAAACAGCCTTTAAGTCTTCCTTTCTCTTAGCAAGATTTCCTTTTCCCTCCTTCCTTTTCTCCTTGCACCAGAGCTCATGTTGAGAAGGAGGAATATTCCAGCACTTATCATTCTGTTCTTTCTCCTGTAACTGTCTCTCTCCTCCCCAGAACAAAGCTCTTTTATGTAGGTAAAAGGATGAGTACACACACACACACACACACACACACACACACACAGTGGAAACCAGTTCTCCAAGTTTGTGCCCACTCCCCAGACGGTTTTGTCTCCTGTCCACCAGAGAACAGAACTTCTTTGAAATGATAGGCTGAGGAATCCATCATTCTTGTTATTAGCAGCTCATTTGAGGTGGTTGAAGAGTGAACATGCTCTTCAATGGCTCAGCTATTAGCAGCCATAAATGAATATTTCATGTTCTATCCTGTCTTAGAAGTCACATGGTTCTTACTAAGCTAAGGTTGGGAAGAGGTCTATCAGGCTGCTCAATCCATGGAGTGGGAGAATAGCCTTTATCATGCTCAGCTTCACCCCTATATATTCCATTCCAATTTTTTCATTTAATTTTCATCTTCATTCATTAAAGTAATACATATACATCGTTTAAAAAACATCAAACAATTCTCTAAAATTCTAGAAAAACAGAAGTCCTCCAACTCTCTCTTTCTGTTCACTTCACTCTTTTTTTTTTTTTTTTTTTTGGTACTAGGGATGGAACCCCAGGTGCTTAACCAGTGAGCCACATCCCCAACCTCTTTTTACATTTTATTTAGAGACAGCTTCTCGCTGAGTTGCTTAGGGCCTTGCTATGTTGCTGAGACTGGCTTTGAATTTGCAAACTTCCTGCTTCAGCCTCCCGAAGCGCTGGGATTACAGGGGTGCGCTGTTCTGATAGCTTCCCTCTATTGCCAAGGAGTGGTGTTACATCCTTCTTGAGTTTCCAGTTTTGACATTACCTATCCATTTTTCAGTATGGGAAGACTTATGCTAACTTCTGCTCTTTCTACTAATATTTAAGCTTTATATGATTAAAAAAATTTTCACACATTTATTACGGAACCAATTGAATTTGTTACTGCAGATCACAGAAATAGAAAAGTCATATTTCCAATGAAACATACCCAGCTTTCCAGACTGTGGTGACATTTTCAGCTTGATGTGGTAAGATGATCATGACCTTGATACAGCAAATGGGTGTGCCTTCTCATGCGTAATTCATTGTAGATCCTGCTGGGTTATCTGCCAATGTCTCCTCTTGGAGTTATACTTGATTTTTATCACCAGTTTTCATCCAAATCCACTGGGGCATAGGACAATTCTGGTTTTGTTTCTTGGCCAGGAACCACTTGATCCTGAAAATCTTGTGAGAAGACATGGAGAGTATGGAATCAAGCACAGGCATCACAAAGGTGGAGAAAAAGTGAAGGTGGGGTTTCAAGTGTGATGAGGACATAAGTACTAATCACAATGAAGACATGGCACGTGTTTTAATTGCTTTTCCTATTTTAAACAACTTCTTGTTTTCGCTGGAGTTGATGATTGCCTTTTCTTTCCTTTTAATTTCCTAACCACTTGTCTCTAAATCGATGTTCTCTTCTTGGAGACTTTGTTCCCAAATTTCTCATTCTTTCTTTTTCTCCTTTCCTTCCTTCCTTCCTTCTTCCCTCCCTCCCTTCTTTCCTTTCTAGTACTGGGAATTGAACCCAGTGGTGCTCTACCACTGAGCTACATCCCCAGCCTTTTTTATATTTTTATTTATTTATTTTTTGAGACAGGGTCTTACTAAGTTGTTCAGAGCCTCACTAACTTGCTGAGGCTGGCTTTGAACTTGGGATCCTTCTGCCTCAGACTCCTGAGCTGCTGGGATTACAGGTGTGCACCACCCTATCTGGGTTTAATTTTTAACTTTTGAGACAAGGTGTCCCTAAGTTGCCTAGGCTGGCCTCAAACTTGTGATCTTCCTGCCTCAGTCCCCAGATCTCTCTAACCCTCTAAACTGATAGCTCTCTTGGCCTGCAGAATAGCTGTCATCCTGGAATGTCCCTTTATCATCTTCTAAGGATTCTCTTTGCTTCTGTTTTGTGTCAAATTCCTTATTTTCTGGAATGTATTGTGTGACCTGAATCAATTTAGCCATTCCATATCTTTTAGATTCCCTTGGTACGAACTGCTGAGGGCCTTGCTAAGTTGCTGAGACTGGCTTTGAATTTGCAATCCTGTCTGCCTCTGGAGTTACTGGGGTTACAGGCATGCGTCACCATGCCCCACTCTGATCTATCACTTGTAAAATCCTCTGCAACCTTCTTCCTTTTCCTTCCACTGCTCTGGATCTGCATGCAGAATGATTGACCCCACAGGTTATCTTTTTCTCTCTTGTCAACAGATCACTCAACACGTAGATTGGTGCTACCTCACTCATCAGCTTCCACTTCACTCTCAACCATGCTGGGAACCTAAAGATTTCTGGTCAATGCCACCTTCCATCCATCTTCCCAGCAATTGTACACATTCAATCTTGCTATCAAGTCCCCAGCTCTACCCCATTCCTCTGCACTTTAACCCAGAAATAAACTTCCTTCATATTCAGGGAAAACAGAAGCAACTAAATGTGGATTTCCTTACCTTCCTTCTTCTTCTACCCTACCCCATGAAGGTGCCTACGTCTGAATCCATCCTGACCTTCCTCTTCAGCAAACTCTGGGCTCAGCTCTGTTACAGATTCTGCTTCCATCAGACGTGTCCCTCCCATAACACAGACCACATTGTGGCTTTTCAGTTCCAGCCTTTCCTGACTCTTTGGGACGTTGCCCCTTTAGTTATTTCCTCTTGTTCTTTGTATCTTTGACCTCCGTGTTTTTGCACATCCCTTTCATCTTAGAAATTGCTTAGATTTTTCTTTATCTTAAAAGAATCCCTGTAAATCCCTACCCCTCTCAAGCTATTCCTCTCTCATTCCTCTCTTTTACTCTCTCCGCCCCCCTTCTTACTCTCACACCAGGCTTTTATTTATTAATTTATTTTTCTCTTTTTGGTAGTACTGGAGATTGAACCCAAGGGTGCTCTACTGAGCCACACCCCCAATCTTTTTGATTTTTATTTTAGGACAGGGTCTCGTTAAGTTGCTTAGGGTTTCACCAAGTTTCCCAAGCTAGCCTTAAATTTGGGATCCTCCTCCCTCAGCCTCCTAGGTTGCTGGTACAATAGGTTGCTGCTTTTGCTGCTGCTGCTACTGTTATTACTTCTTCTCCTTCTTCCTCCTCCTCCTTTTTTCATTCTTCTTCTTCCTCCTCCTCCTGCTCCTCCTACTCCTCCTTCTTTTCCACTGAGCTACATTCCTAGCCTTTATTTTTTATTTTGAGACAGGGTCTTGCTAAGTTGCTTAGGGCCTCACTAAGTAGCTGAGGCTGGCTTTGAACTTGTGATCCTCCCTCAGCCTCCTGATTATAGATATGCATCACCACGCCCAGCTACAATAGGTTTTGTTTTTTTTTTTTAGTACTGGGGATTGAACTCAGGGGCACTCAACCACTGAGCCACATCCTCAGCCTTATTTTGTGTTTTATGTAGAGACAGGGTCCCACTGCGCCTGGCTTACAATAGACTTCTTAAGAACATTTTCCAAACTCATTGTCTCCGCTTCCTAGCTTCCCCTTTTCCGTCATATTTCGCCTGCCAAGCATTGCTCACCAATGCTCCTGTGGCCAACAGATGTTCATTGAGCATGTTGCTAAAGTAGCGTGCAGCGTTACTTTTCCTAACCCTCCTGTTACTCCTTTTCTGAAATTTCTCTTTCTTTCCTGTCCCTTAAATGTCAAAGTGTTTAACATTCCATCTCAGCCCTCTTTTCCTCTTGCTTAAGTATAAGCTTTCCTGGTGGTTCTCACACTGTAATGGTTTGGATATGCTGTGTCTCCCAAAACCCCTGTGCTAATGGTGGAATGATAAGAGTATGAGAGTTGTAACCTAATTAATGGATTAATCTATTTGGTAGATTAAAAATCTGAATAGATCACTGGGTGCTAACTGTAGGCAGGTAGGGTGTGGCTGGAGGAAGTGGATCACTGCATTCCCCGAAGATTGTATATTTTGTCCCTGGCCCCTTGTGTGCCCTCCCCCCTCCCCCTTCCTGGCTGCCATGAGCTGAAGTAGCTTTCCTCTGCCACACCCTTCTACCACAATATTTTGCCTCACCTCAAGCCCACAGCAATGAAGTCTGCCAACCATGGACTGAACCTCTGAAATTGTGAGCTCAAAATGAATTTTTCCTCCTCTAAGTTGTTTTGGTTGGGTACTTTGGTCACAGTGATGAGGAGCTGACTAACGTCCATCCTAATTCCTCTGACCTCTCCTCTGTCACCCCTGTAGAGATGACAGTTTCTCTAGTCCAGTTTTCTCTGCTGAGCTCAGACCTGCATGTCTATCTGCCATGGGACATTTCTATCAGGATGTTACGCAGGAGCCTCAAATTCATCATGTCCTAAACTGGAATCCATATTTTAGTACCTAAACTTGTACAATATATTTTTGCTATCAGTGAAATCTTGGGAAAGCTATTGCATTCTCATCTGAAAAATTGGGTGATAATATAATTCTTTTTTTTTTTTTTTGGTACTGGAGATTGAACTCAGGGGCACTCGACCACTGAGCCACATCCTTAGCCCTATTTTGTGTTTTATGTAGAGACAGCGTCTCACTGAGTTGCTTAGTGCCTCACTGTTGCTGAGGCTGGCTTTGAACTCGCGATCTTCCTGTCTCAGCCTCCCTAAGTGCTGGGATTACAGGCTTGTGCCACCGCGCCCGGCTGTAATACAATTCTTTATAGGATTAAATGGTCTCATTTTATCTCATGATGCATGTTGCTGTGATTTTAATGTGTAGGGAACTTGATCCCAATGGAGTGGTATCGGCGGATGGGTATAATGAGAGGCTTGGGTTGTGGGGGCTTCATCTTCATGAGTGAATTAATACCATTGTCGTAGGAGTGGGTTCTTTATAAAGAATAGGTTCAGTCTCCTTGTAGCTCTCTTGCCATCTCTTTGTCCTTTCACCATGGGATGACATAGTAAGAACACTCTCACCAGATGCCAGCCCCGCAATCTTGAATTTCCCTTCAGAACTGTGATCCACTAATTTTCTTTTCATTATAAATGACCTGGTTTCTGGTATTCTGTTATAGCAGTACAAAATAGACTAAGCAATACACATGTCAACACTCATCAGAGGGCCTCACATTTTGTCCAGGTTCAACAAAAATTATTTGATGCAACGTATATGGCCAGTGAGCATTAATATTGCTATTATTGGAGCTGGAGGTGTAGCTCAGTGTGCGCTTAGCATGTTCTGGGTTCAATCCCCAACAACCCCCCAAGTATTGCTGTTGCTTTATATCCATCAGAATGGCACTGTCATTATCATTTGTTCCCAGACCAAACACTTCAGATCGATGCTTGGTTTCTGCCTCTTACTACGTGAACTCCTGCCCCAGATATTATTCAATCTATTGTCAAGTCCATGGATGCTATTTCATAAAGATCTCTCATGCCAAGTCCCTATTTCCATCCTCGCCGCTCTGCCCTGTTTAGTCCTAATCCCTACTTACCCTGTTTGTTGGGAAAGCCATTCTGACTGGTTTCCCAGCCTCTGGTCTTATCATTTCTTCTCCATTGCATCCTCTAAATATTCACTAAAATGATCCCCTCCAACATGCTTGTCTGGCTGTGCCACATCTCTTCTAAGCATGTTTCAGTAGTAGTTATAATTATAACTGAGGGGGGAAATATATTTAAAATCATAGCAGGTTGCAGCTGCATCTTCCCCTAAGGCAGACATTCCTCTTGAGTATAAGGCTACTTTGTCTGGCAAAACACCTGGGGGGACACAGAAGAAGAAGGAAATAAACAGGAGCGGGGTGAGGTTGGAAGACATTTAAAAATAGAGTAAAACTGAGGAAAGCCCTAGAAGGGAACACCAGCACACCGACTCAGTGCGAGGCCGGAGGGAATTAGGCTGTGATAGGAGGGGCCTCTCCTATTAAAAAAGAGAGAGAGAGAGAGATGTCCTTTATGTCCCTCAAGATTTAGGCAGTTCTGTATAACTCTGTCTTCAACCCTGTATCTTTTTTTTTTTTTGGTAACAAGAATTGAACTCAGGGGCACCCGACCACTGAGCCACATCCCCAGCCCTATTTTGTGTTTTATGTAGAGACAGGGTCTCACTGAGTTGCTTAGCGCCTCGCCATTGCTGAGGCTGGCTTTGAACTCGTGATTCTCCTGTCTCAGCCTCCCTAAGTGCTGGGATTACAGGCGTGCACCATTGCGCCCGGCTTCAACCCTGTATCTTTTATAACATCTGTTACATAAACATTGCCCTTGTATGATCCTGTGATGGAGGAAAGGGACTGTGTTCTGCCCAGATCTGCTAGGAGCACAGACCTGAGAGCAGAGATGGCAGACTGCTTCCTGTGACTCTGGGAATTCTAGGTCGGATGAAATTGGAACCCGGAGACTCTGGGAACACAAGGGTATGGAAGGGGTGCACCTGGTGTAAGCAAAATGAAGTTTTGAATAGAGTCTATTTCAGTTTCAGAGTGTCCCCAGCTCTCTTCTGCAGGACAATATACTGCAGCTTTATTCCCTAAGGGTCAAGCAAAGGGTGGATGGTGTGCACGCACAATCTCATGTCACCTTCTCCTAAGGCCTGCTGCAGAATTGGCATCAGGAACTCCATTTGTAACTTAGGACCGGTGATGTGCTTGGGGAGGTCAGAATGTTGGAGTCTGAACCCAGATCTGTCTGCTGGCAAAGAACCTCATGGCTATTCAGTGCTGCCTCCTTATTCTTGAATAAACTCTCAGTTCCTCCCCACAGGCTCTGAGTTTTAAATTGTAGTCAACTAAGATGTCAGATCCATTCACAGTTCTGAATAAAAAATTCAGGTCTATCCATTCATATTCCTATTGTGAGAGGTGGCTCCAAGGGAGCTACAGGGACTTGGACCAAATTCATCCCAAGTCTAGTGCTATTTCCACTGACAAGCTTCACAAATGGGGTCTGCAGAATTGGGGATGCCAACAGTTGTGCCATAAGAAAAACGTCCAGTGGCAAAATAAGCCGGGAAATTATTGAGTGAAACAGGTTAACAGGACTTTGCACAGTCTTCTTTATATTTGATTCTCTAAAAGCAGACATTAGTATATTATATTTTCCAAATTCAATGGGCAAAGAATTTGGTGGAACAATGATGCACTTCTACATAAAGCTGATAGATCATGGAACAGAGTTGAAGAACTCTGTAAAGAACACCTGCTTTGAGGAAATGCAGGCATAACATTAAGCAGGGGTTCCAGGTAATACAAGCGTACCTCTCACAAAGATGACATTTTCTGCAGAAAGGATGGAGATCCCTGGAGTCTTCACATATCTTCTAAAAGAATTGCATGGAGACAGATGCTGAGGAGAAGGGATATCCTGAGAAATGGAAGTAACTCCACAGGAAAGGCTTTGGGGGGAAAGCACAGAAGCTAATGGAAGGGATCTGAGAATGAGGCCAAATTGAAGAGAACACATGCTCCAAGTGCAAGGATGATACATAACTTCATTTTTTCTTCATCAAATAAAGTCTAGACTGAGGTTTACTCACTGTGGTCAGTAAGAGGTATTATAACAGCTATTCTCTGTGATCCTCTCCCCCTTTTCTCAAGTTATACTGGAATCCCAGGCTTGTTTAGTCCAGAACAGTTGGAGGAGATGTATCTCTGGTCTTGGTAGATCCCCAGAAAGATCACCAGTGCAATTGCCACTGTGCAGATTTGGGTTCCAGCCTGGACCAGCACTGCTACTCCATGCAGGACCCTCCCAGAGCTTCATCATAGACAAGGCTCAGCTACAGGGGTCCCTGGGGCAACGAGGACCCCCGCTCAGTGTCCACAGACTTGCAGGCTCATTGTATCTGAGACATTCCTCTTCTGTATATGGGGGAAGAGGTACTGCGGATTTAACCCAGGGTCACTGCTGTTAGGGAACAGACAGATGAGGATGGTGGGAATATAAAGTTAAGAGAATTATTCTATAAAATGAGCCTACCATGCTGACCTCCACATGCTTTTTTTTGCAAGAAGCAATTCACCTGCAGCCCTGCCTGGCCACTGTGGACAAGATATATCATATTCTTCAGCAAACTACTTGTTAAATGCAGGAGAAATGCAGGCTCAAAATAGTGTTGATAAGAGTTACCCTGAGGGGCTGGGGTTGTGGCTCAGTGGAAGAGCAATTGCAAATGTGAGGCACTGGGTTCGAATCTCACACCATATATAAATAAGTAAATAAAAATAAAGGTCCATCAACAACTAAAACAAAAAAAAGTTACCCTGAAGGAGGAGACATTTGTGACCAGATCCTGAAACTCTGGGAGATAAGGCTAGTTCCCCCTAACCATAAAGTCTATAAGAATGTATGGTTAAGAACCCCCTCAGAGCCAAGGTGACCTAGACAGTGGGGACTTGAAAGTCTTATGTCACCCTGCTGTCAGTCAAAAGTCAAGAGGTGGGCCTGGGTAGGACTCTCCGAAAATTTCTCTGGGATTCCCAGTAAAACTGGAGTATAAGAGAGGCACATTGTCCCTCTCCTCTCTGAGAGGACTCATTATCTCCCTTGAGAGTATTTCCTTTCCCTTTTCCTATCCCTTCAATAAATTCATTCCTGTTACTCCGAGCAACATGTCTGAAATCTTTCTGACTTGGTCACAAGAATTGGGGTTCAAAGACAGGGTCTTTGTACTGCCTCAGTTTCTCAAAAGGCCCCAGCTCTGTAACATTACCACTGAGCTACATCCTCAGCCCACTTTTAAATTTTATTTTGAGACAGGGTCTTGCAAAGTTGTCAAGACTGGCCTCAGATTTGCAATCTTCCTGCCTCAGCCTCCTAAGTTGCTAGGATTACAGATGTGCCTCAGTGGGCCTGCTAAGACACTCCTCTTTCTAAAGTCGGTAGACATTCTTGGTGGCTGGCTGGCTTAACCCCTCCTTCCATGGTTCATTCAATTTAGCTTCTTTAACTGAGTTCCTGATAGGGAAGACCTACAAATGCTCTCCTGGGGTCCAGAGGAGCCAGGTTGACCTCAAGTGTTTAAGGATTCTCTAGAAAGAGCCCAAGATACTCTTGAATAGGGAGGAGAAAATGCCTCTTCTTTTTTTTTGGCTGGTGAATGCATAGTAGGCACGCATCCCTAACAGCACCTTTAAAAAGAAGAGGGTTTGTAAAAGTGTATCACATAACAAATGTACAAGGAAGGCTGCTATGTTTACTATGATTATATCGGCAGTGAAAGAGAGGATAAGAGAGCCGGGCACGGCGGCGCACACCTGTAATCCCAGCACTTTGGGAGGCTGAGACAGGAGAATCGCGAGTTCAAAGCCAGCCTCAGCAATGGTGAGGCGCTAAGCAACTCAGTGAGACCCTGTCTCTACATAAAACACAAAATAGGGCTGGGGATGTGGCTCAGTGGTCGGATGCCCCTGAGTTCAATCTCTGGTACCAAAAAAAAAAAAAAAAAGAGAGAGAGAGAGAGGACAAGGTTAGACACTACTTTAGTAAAATCATTGTTCTGAAACAAACCAGTCCCAATGTGTGAGAACCAGCTCCGAGGTGCCAGCTTCTTTCTTTTTGCTTCTACCAAAGAAAGAAGCAGAAAGATGCAGGATTGTAGAGTACAATTTATTAGAAAATTACTGACAGAAACTGGGTCCTGGGCAACAGTAAAACCAAGTATATTCTCAGCATTTGGGTCAGAAGGAGAGGCGTATGTATTGCTTAGGACAAAATGTCTTCATAGAAGCCAGAATGTACCTGGTTTATCTTAAGCTAACATCAAAAAGTCAGGCAACATTCCCAGCGCCAGGGCCTGGCTGTAGAGCTCCACATACCACTCTAATGGTTTTGTCTATTTATAGTTTACTGGGAAACTGTGCAGGAAAAACTGAACAGGATGACTCTGGGGGCAATCATAGATGGGGCTACTTAAAATGGCTGTAGTCACATCAAGCTGAACTCATACAACAATGAAACCAGCAAACAGAAATGTGCTTCAGTGGGGTCCTAGTCCCCCAAGAAGCATCTATCCTTCCACTTAGACCCAGGAAAACTATGCAATGATTCTGACAAGACTGAGAAGGATACCATCATCTCCAGTAGCGCAGCTGCCTGGAAGGTGTCAAGTAGCTGAGTACAAGAGTCAAGATGTTATGAACGTGCTTCACATCAACAATGAATCCTCCAAGTAACCATGGGCAGTTACAGGGTGCATGCTCCAGTCATTTGCTCCTCATTAGCAGACATAGATAAATACATTATCGCAGGGAGAAATTTGAACATAGTTCTCAGCAACAGATCCAGCAAGAACACATGGACAAAAAGAACATTTGATCAGCACAATAGAAAGATGGATGGGTTGATGTAATGTACATGGCATAGAACATTGCTCTCCACTTATGTAGAACACATTCTTTTCCCATGAAATCTGTATGAGAACTGAATCACATGCTAGACAATTAACTTAGCTTCAACAGATTTCTAAAGGTTGATATCTGCTTCAGAGGAAATATCTATAGAGCTTTAAGAATTTGACCTAGAGGGGCTGGGATTATGGCGCAGTGGTAGCGTGCTCGCCTAGCACGTGGGAGGCACTGGGTTTGATCCTCAGCACCACATAAAAATAAAATAAAGATATTGTGTCCACCTACAACTAAAAAATAAATATTAAAAAAAAAAAAAAAGAATTTGACCTAGAGACAAAATTGCCATGTCTCAGAGCTGTTAACGGTTCAGTCATTTCCGCTAAAGAATTCCTAGAAAAGTATACTTACCTGTTCGAAAATTGACAGTGACAATAATCGTACAACTCTATGAATATATGAAAGCCCTTTGAATTGTCCACTTTAATTAGATAAAGTGTATAGTATGCAAATTATCTCAATAAAAATCTCTATCCATCTATCTTTCTTTCGATGTTTCATCTCAAGAAGCCAGATCTATGGAAATATTCCTATCTGTATGAGAAAGATTTTAAACTTTCAGAAGCCAGGTGCGGTGGTGGCTCATGCTGTAATCTCAGCACTTTGGGAGGCTGAGATGGGAGAATCGCGAGTTCAAAGCCAGCCTCAGCAACAGCGAGGCGCTAAGCAACTCAGTGAGACCCTGTCTCTACATAAAACACAAAATGGGGCTGGGGATGTGGCTCAGTGGTCGAGTAGCTCTGAGTTCAATCCCTGGTACTAAAAAAAAAAAAGAGAGAGAGAGGGAGAGAAAGAGGGAGAGAAGAAAAACCCAATGAAAGTGTTATAAAAGAAATTACCTAAAAAGATTAGCAGATAGATAAAGAGATAATCCCATAGCTGGTATATAGGAATTTTAGGAAGATATAAAACAGAGGGAGGAAATTGACCAGGATATAACTGAAGAAAATTTCCCAGTACTGAATTGCCTATGTTTCCAGATCAAAGGGATCATGAAATGCTCTGTACAACAGATGAAAAGAGACACATACCAAGATATGCTTTAAAATCTCTTAAACTGGGCACGGTGGCACACTCTTGTAATTTCAGCAATTTGGGAGGCTAAGGCAGGAGGATCACAAACTCAGGATCAGCTTCAGCAATTTAATCAGGCCCTAAGCAACTTAGCAAGACTCTGTTTCAAAAAAATAAGAAATAAAAATGGCTATCCCACTCCTTGGCCTATACCCTAAAGACTTAAAAACAGCACAGTACAGTAAAGCAGCCACTTCAATGTTTATAGCAGCACAATTCACAATTGCAAAACTGTGGAAGCAACCCAGATGTCCTTCAATAGATGAATGGATAAAGAAACTGTGGTACATATACACAATGGAATATTATTCAGCAATAAAAGAGAATA
>PVHX01024576.1:0-23751 GCA_004024805.1 Geosciurus inauris
CAGGTTCTTGTTGGTGCACAGCACAAATTAGTTATATATGGGGACGGTAGTTTTTCATCTTCAGTTGTCTCTGATGCAGCTTATACGAAATAATTGTTGTTCTGTTAACTGAATACCACTCTGTAATTGCAAAAAAAAAAAAAAGTTGCAGCTGTTTTGTTGACATTCTGAATGCTTCTAAGTAAATACAATTTTTTTATTAAAAAAATAAATAAATAAAAAAAATAAACTGACCTATCTTTACATGAAACTTTCAAATCCTTTCATTTAAAGCAAGTATTACAGCCAAATATTAATGCTGGTGTTTAAGAGTCTGTTCTTAGATTGGCTAATGCAATCTCAAAGTTCTCAAAGAGAATAATAAAAATTCCTAACATCCTTGGCAGGAAAATACTTGAAAATTTAAATCAAGTTAATTGTTCAAGTGAAACTATTTTAATAAAATAAATATTAAATTAATAAGGTTGCAAACTCTTTACAAAGAGAAAGGGGAGAGTGGAGTTACACATAAATCACCTGTCAGAAGGTTGTCATTGAAGTCAGGAGCTCTGCTCTTCTACATCATCCCCAAAGTGTATATGATGCTTCTGTTGAAGGTTTCTCTGAAAACAGTTTGCAACCAAAGTCAGGGGGTAGGGTAGAGAGATGATTTTTAACTTCAATTTGCATGCTCATATAGTTTTTATTTCTTTTATTTTAATTGTTGCAACTGATGTTAATTATTTAATAGCTTGAACTTATTACTGATATTTAAAGTGTGTTCTCTAGTCAGGTGATTTGTTGCACACCTGTAAGCCTAGCTACTCAGGAAGCTGAAGTAAGAGGATCAGGTGAGCTCAGGATCTCAAGGCCAGTCTGGGCAAATTAGTGAGATCTCGTCTCAAAATAAAATAAAATAATAATAGTAATGGTAAAATAATTTAAGGTCAATATCTGCTATCAGCTTCAGAACAGCTTCATAGTTAATATTTTCTTTCATCTTTTTTGTTCTTTTTCTTTTTTTTAGTACCAGTGATTGAACCCAAGGACACTTAAACACTGAGTCACATTCCTAGTACTTTTTACTTTTTATTTTGAGACAAGGTCTTGTTAAGTTATGAAGCTCCTCACTAAGTTGCTGAGGCTGGCCTCAAACATGTGATCCTCCTGCCTCAGCCTCCTGAGTTGCTTGGATTACAGGCATGTGTCACTGCACCTGCTCAGAGTGAACATTTTTATCACTGTTTTTTGAAGCTTTTGAAAGCAATTGTGGCTTATATGGGACATCAGGAAAGTTGAAAGTGCAAGAAATTTGTTTAGACATTTGTCCTTATTAACATTGGTTAAATAAAATCATAATAAAAAAGTTGGATAAAGGTAAATATATCACCAAAACTGAGATTGATTTTAAATCCAGGCAAAATCATCTAGAACAAGCACTTGGAAGAAGAGATGGTAACTATAATAGGCAACAATTAACTATGTACTTCAAAATAGCTAGTATAAAGGATTTTGAATGTTCTCAACACACAAAAAAAGATACATGTTTGAAGTAATGGATATACCAATTATCTTGCTGTTACGTTACACAATGTGTGTGTGTATACATATAATATATGATATATATCATATATAAATATAATGTACTCCATAAATATGCAGTTATATGTCACTTAAAAATAAAAAGTTTTAGAAAAGATGACTAATATCATTCATAAGTCATGAGTAAAATGCAAATTAAGACTACATGAGCACTTTGGGAGGCTGAGACAGGAGAATCACAAGTTCAAAGCCAGCCTCAGCAAAAGCGAGGCACTAAGCAACTCAGTGAGACCTTGGCTCTAAATAAAACACAAAATAGGGCTGGTGATGTGGCTCAGTGGTCGAGTGCCCCTGAGTTTAATCCCTGGTACCAATAAAAAACAATAACAACAACAACAAAAACAACAACTAAATGAGATATAATGTAATAACTAAAAATCCTAGACAATTTCACTTGGACATAGATCATCTGGTACTCTCTCAAATGTTTCTGATGAGAATGCAAAACAATACAGCCACTTTGAAAAAAATTTGATAGTTTATTATCAAGTTAAATGTGCACTTACAATTTAGCAGTACCATTCCTAAGAATTTACTCAAAGCTGGGCGCAGTGGCACAAGCCTGTAATCCCAGTACTTAGGGAGGCTGAGACAGGAGAATCACGAGTTTAAAGCCAGCCTCAGCAAGGGCAAGGTGCTAAGCAACTCAGTGAGACTCTGTATTTACATAAAACACAAAATAGGGCTGGAGATGTGGCTCAGTGGTCGAGTGCCCCTGAGTTCAATCTCCAGTACCAAAAAAAAAAAAAAAAAAAGAATTTACTTGAATGAAATGAGACCTATACTCACACAAAAACTTGTACATATTTATAAAATCTATATTAATAATCATTTGAAAATGTAAACAACATGAGCATCCTTTACTTATAAATGGTAAACATACTGTGGTATAGCTGTACAATGGAATACTACTCAGTTACAAAAATGAATGAAGTACTGATACATGCAGCAACATTTGGTGAATTGGAAATGCATTGTGCTAAGTGAATTAAGCCAGGCTGAAAGTCCATACACTCAATAATGGTATTTATATGGCATTTTTGAGTAGTCAAAGCAATACTGTCAGAAAACAGATGAGTATTTGGTAAGGTCTGGAATAAGAGGTATAGTTGACTAACCAGTACACAAGGGAGTATGTGTGTGATACACCTCTTTAACATCTTTATTGGGGTGGTAGTGGTACTAATACAAATGTGTGAATGCTACATTCTCATATACTGGTGCTACAGCTTGGTCTCCCACGATCCAGTTGTTAAAGGATTAATTGCTAAGAGCTGCTATTGGAAAGTTGTACATATTTCCAATATGTACAACTTTTAAGAGGTAGGACTTAGTAGGAGGTCATTGGGTCATTGAAAGCATGCCCTTGAAAAAAACTGTAGGACCCTAGCTCTTCCCCTCCCCACCCCTCTCCTTCTTGGTTGCCAATAGATGAGCAGTCTTGCTCTACTAGATGCTCCTGCCATGATTTTCTGCTTCTCCACAGCCTCCACAAGGACCATGAATCATGGACTGAACACTTCAAAACTGTGAGCAAAAATGAAACTTTTATTTTTATAAGTTGATTAACTCACATATTTGTTATAGTAACAGAAAACTGACTAACACAACTAGATGGGAGCATTTTGTGTGTAAATTATATCTTAATTTGTTAAAAAAAAAAAAGACATTATTGGAATGGCAAGATGGCCACTTAGAGACATCCAGCAGCCAACTGTTCCTCCACGAAGAAGAACCAAAGCAGGTGTATAGCTGCACGCTGAGATAAGTGATCATGGGAGAACACTGAATATTAACAAGAGAAAGATGGAAACCTAATAAAATCCAGAAAACTTCTATAACAGCATAGTCAGAGAAATAAAATATCCCAGCACTAGCCATTCTGGCTCCATAGCCAGGGGAGGGGGGAAATCTTCCTTCAGGAGGGTTAAAGGCAAAAACTAGGAAACTCTACCAGTGTGGAAACTGGCAATCATAGACACTGCAAAATCTTGCAGGCTTGCAGCCTAACTAGATAAGAAATTGAAATCTGTACAGTAGTCTGGCTTTAGAAAAACAATTCATTTTTTCTCTTAGCAAGCCTGTCAGGGTGCTATAACCAGGAACCATCCTGAGAAGGGACCTATAATCAGAATTTAGACTGTTGTAGGAATCAGAAACCCCTATATATTTCCATCACTGGAACCACAAAGATATTCCAATGAACTAGCTCAGTGGTAGTAAATCACAAACTGAATGAGGCTCAGTACAGTGACACAAACCTGTCCACTGCACCACGCTATAGGCACCTGGTGATGGGACCCAGAGGGAAATGGAGGGTGCTGCCCTCAATAAAGTGGGAGCAAGGGGGTTCAGAGTCATTACTGTTTGCCACAGGGATGTGGCCAATGATGTATGCTTTTACAGAGAGGCCAGTACTGAAGACAGTTACCCACATGGTTCCTGCCAACCTTCTCCCCAGCGCTGTCCTCAGGTGCCTGTCACTAACAAGGCCAGGAAAGAATTCTGTATTTCCATGGCTTCCCTGCCTACAGGGGTGTGCTGAGGTGCTCTTGAGGAACTCTGGGGCTTCAGGTATCACCCCACAATTATAACACACAGCTCGGGAAAATCTAGAGAGAAATTGCCTGGTACCAGCCACATTCCCCTCTTGCTCATTCCCAGGACCCCCTCAACCAACAGGGATTTTGCCCAGATCCAGCTGCAACCTGCTGCTGCTCAATCCCTGGCAGGCACTACAGCTAAAAGTATGAAGGGAAGAAAAGCTCCTGGACATCAACTCTGTCTCCAGATGTGTAGGCTAGTGGGGTCTAAGGTCCCACTCTTGAGTGGGCATGTGATTATTAAAATGTTCAGTGAACTAAAAGAAGATCTAAGGAAGGAATTAAGAGAGCAATTACAGGAGGTGAAATACCACTTTAATAAAAAAAAAATAGAAATAGTAAAAAGGAACCAAGCAGAACTCATAGAAATGAAAGACATAGTCAATCAAATTAAAAATTCACATGAAAGCATAACTAACAGATTAGAATGTATAGAAAATAGAACCTCAGGCCTTGAAGACAGAGTATGAGATCTTGAGTACACAGAATATAATAAAGGGAAAAAATTATAGAACATGACTGTAATATACAAGAACTCTGGGACAATATTCAAAGACTAAACCTGAAAATCATTTGGATAGAAGAGAACATGGAGATATAAACTAAAGGTATAAAGAACATTTTCAATGAGATAGCTATGGAAAACTTTTCCAGTATCAGAAATGAGATAGACATCCACATACAGGAGGTTTACAGGACCCCAAATAGACTTGCCTATTCAAGTGAAAAGTTCACCAAGATATATCATAATTAAAATTCCTAACCTAAAAATAAAGAAAGAATATTAAAAGCTATAAGAGAGAAACATCAGGTCACATTTGGAGGCTCAATTCTGATTTCTCAGTTCAGACGCCAAATCAAAGAGGACGTGAAATGAGATATTACAAGCCCTAAAAGAAAACAACTGACAGCCAAGATTTCTATACCTAGCAAAGTTCCATTTCAGATTTGAAGGGGAAATAAAAATTTTCCCTGAAAATAATAAATTAAAAGTATTCATTAGCAATAAGACAGCACAAACACATATCCATGCTAATGCTGAATGTTAATGGTTTCAACTCCCCAATTAAATGACACGGATTAGCAGAATGAATCCAACAAGACCCAACTATATGCTGTTTACAAGACACTCATCATACAGGTGAAGAAAGTCACAGGCTGAAGGTAAAAGGCTGGGAGAAAAAATTCTCCATGCATACAGACCATGAAAACAAGCAGGAATAACTATTCTCATATTTGACAAAGCAGATTTCAAGCAAAAATTAATCAGAAGAGACAAAGAAGGTCACTACATTCTGGAAAAGGGAACAATTTAACAAGAATATATAACAATTGTAAATATTTATAACCCAAATGTCAAAACAACCAATTAAAGGCAAAAAAAAGAAATACTCCATGACATAAGATCCCACATAGACCTCAACACAATAATACTGGATGATTTCAAAATAACCTTATCACCAATAGACAGGTTAAAAAAACATGAAATCAATAAAGATATCACCAGCCCAAATAAAACTATAAGTTAAATGGACCTAATGAATATCTACAGAATATTCCACTTCAAAAGAGCTGAATTTACCTTCTTCTCAGCTGTGCATGAAACTTTTCCCAAAACAGATCATATTCTAGGCCACAGAGGAAATCTCAGCAAATACAAAAAACTGATACAATCACTATGTATCCTATCAGATCATAATGAAGTGAAATTAGAAATCAACAGCAAGAAAAATAATAGAAACCACATAAGCACATGGAGATTGAACAATACTCTCCTAAATGAAGAATGAATCAAAAAAGAAATGAGACTAGAAATCAAGAAATTCTTAGAAATGAACAAGAACAGAGATCAAAATCTCTGAGACAGTAAGAAAGAAGTTCTAAGAGGAAATTTTATAGCACTGAGTACCTACACTAAAAAATTAGAGAGATCACAAACAAATGTTTATGCTTTACCTCAAGGCTGTAGAAAAAGAATAAACTAACTTCCAAACCAGTAGAATATAGGAAGTAATTAAGATCCAAACTGAAATCAATGAAATTGAGAATAAGAAAACAATACACAGGATCAATGCAGTGAAGAGTTGGTTCTTTGTAAAGGTAAATGAGATTGACAAACTCTTGGCCAAATTAACCAAAAGAAAGAAAGAGTAAGAAGATGAAAATCAACAAGATCAGAGATGAAAAAGGAGATATTACCACAAACCCTTCTGAAATACACAGAATTATCAGAACCTATTTTGAAAATTTATGCTCCAATAAACTGGAAAAAAACCAGAAGATGCTGACAAATTTCTAGACACATATGACCTGTCCAAATCAAATCAGGAAGATATAGAAAATGTAAATAGACCAATATTAAGTAATGAAACTGAAGCAGCAATTAAAAGCATTCCAAAAGAAAAAGGCCCAGGACCAGATGGATTCTCAGGTAAATTCTATCAGACCTTTACAGAACTAACATTAGTCTTTCTTAAATTATTTCATGAAATTGAAAGAGAGTGATCACTCCCAAATACATTTTATGAAGCCAGCATAACCCTGATACTAAAACCAGACAAAGATACATCAAGGACCAATATCCCTGATGGACATAGATGCAAAAATCCCTGATAAACTATTAGCAAGCCACATTAAAAAAAAACACCCAAAAGATAGTTCACCATGATCAAGAGGGTTTCATTTCAGGGATGCAAGGTTGGTTCAACATATGCAAACCAGTAAATGTTATCCATCACTTATACAGAATTAATGACAAGAATAACATGATCATCTCAATAGAACAGAAAAGTGCTTTGATAAAATCTAGCACCCACTCATGTTAAAAACACTGAAGAAGCTAGGGATGGAAGAACTTAACATCATAAAGGCTATTTATGACAAACCCAAAGCCAACATCACACTAAATGGGGAAAAGCTAGAAGCATTTCCTCTAAAATCAAGAACAAGACAAGGCTGTCCACTCTCATTACTACTATTCAATATAATCCTTGAAACATTAGTCAGAGTGATCAGGCAAGTAAAGGAAATCCAGGGATACCAATAGGAAAAGAAAAAGTCAAACTATCTGTTTTCTGACGATGTTATCCTATATGTAGAAGACTCAAAAAACTCCACAAGAAGACTTCTACAGATTATAAAATGAGTTCAACAAAGTACCAGAATACAAGATCAACACCCATAAATCCATAGTTTTCTGATACTTCAACAGTGATTTAGCCAAGGAACAAATCAGGAAAACCATCCTATTAACAAAAACCTCAAATAAAATAAAACAAAACAAAATACTTGGGAGTTAATCTAACCAAGAAGATAGTGAAAATTACAATGAAAATCATAGAACACTGAAGAAAGAAACTGAAGACCTTAGAAGATGGAAAGAGCTCCGATGTTCTTTGATACACAAAATTAATATTATCAAAATGGCCATAGTTTTAAAAGCAATATACAGATTCAATGCAATCCTCATCCAAATACCAATGACATTCTTCACAGAATTAGAAAAAAACTGTTCTTAAATTCATTTGGAAGAATAAGAGACCCAGAATAACCAAAGCAATACTAAGCAAGAAAAGCAAAGTAGAAGACATCACAATACCTGATCTGAAATTATGTTACATAGCTGTAGTAAAAAAGAAAACAAAAACAAAAACAAAAACAAAACAAAACAAAAAACAGTATAGTATTGGCATCAAAAAAGACATGAAGACCAATGGAACAGAATAGAAGACACAGAGACAAACTCACATAATTATAGCCATCTGATATTTGATAAAGGTGCCAAAAATATATTTTGGAGAATAGACAGCCTTTTTAACAAATGGTGCTAGGAAAACTGGATAGTTATGTGTAGGAAAATGAAACTAGACCCTTATATCTCACCCTGCACAAAACTGAAATTGAAATGGATCAAAGACGTAGGAATTAGACCAGAAACTATACAACTGCTGGAAGAAAACATAGGGTA
The DNA here is from genome assembly GCA_004024805.1 of Geosciurus inauris. Classification (NCBI taxonomy): domain Eukaryota; kingdom Metazoa; phylum Chordata; class Mammalia; order Rodentia; family Sciuridae; genus Geosciurus; species Geosciurus inauris. Next base: position 8,152 of record PVHX01024576.1, read on the forward strand.
AACACTCCATCATACAGCTGCTGGCACCAACTTCCTTAACAAGACCCCCAAAGCACATGAATTAAAACCAAGAATCAATAAGTGGGATACTATCAAACTAAAAATCTTTTGCACAGCAAAGGAAATGATTAAGAGCCTACAGAATGGGAGAAAATCTTTGCTAGCTACTCCTTCAATAGGGGAGTAATATCCAGAAGATAAAAAGAACTCAACAAACTTAACACCACAAAACAAATAAAAATTAAAAGAACTAAATAGAAACTTCTCAAAAGAAGAAACATAAATGGCCAACAAATATGTGAAAAAAATGTTCAACATCTCTACCAATCAGAGAAATGCAAATCAAAACTACACTGAGATTTCATCTCACTCCTGTCAGAATAGCAATGATCAAGAATACAAACAATAATGAATGCCAGCAAGTTGTGGAAAAAAAGGTACACTTTACATTGTTTGTGGGACTACGCACTAGTACAACCAGTATGGAAATTCCTCAAAAAACTAGGGAACCACCATATGACCCAGCTATACCACCCCTTGGTATTCTCCCAAAAGATCTGAAATTGTACAACAGCGACACAGCCACCTAAATGTTTATAGTAGCACAATTCAATAGCTAAATTATGGAATCAACCCAGATGCCTATCAATAGATAAATGGATTAAAAACTATATGTTATGTGAAATTATGACATCTGCCAGTAAACGAATGGAAATGGAGAATATCATGCTAAGTGAAATAAGACCAACTTAGAAGCTACAGTAAAATAAAAGAAAGGGGGAGGAAAGGGCAGGATAACAAAGATAAAGGAAAATAAGTGATGTAGGAGATCAAGAGGCAGAGTGAAGAGATTGGTAAGGGGAGGCAAAGCAGAATGAATTCTATGTGGATGCTAACACACAATAAGGTGTGTGTCAGGGGAGAATAGAAATCATTGGATTAGACAAAGGAGAATGAAGAGAAGGGGGAGATGGGAATAGGAAAGACAGTAGAATGAATCGGACATAACTTTCTTATATTCATATATGACTACACAACCAGTGAAATTCCACATCATTGACAACCACAAGAATGGAATTCTAATTAGAATAAATTATACTCCGTGCATGTATAACATGTCAAACTACACTCTATGGTCATGTATATCTTAAAAGAACACATAAATAAACAAATCATGTGATGTATGACAGGGAACTTCACTTTTATGCATAGGTAGAAAGAACCAATCAAATATAAATTAATAGATCAGTGAAAGGAAGGCTAGTAGAAGAGAGGAAGGAGAATGGGAGAGGGGAGGGACAATGGGAGGGAAAAGGGAGATCATGAACTGAAATTGATTTCCATGCATGTCTGAGTTTGTTGGGATGAACCCAACTACTATGTATAACTATAAACTCTAATAAAATAAAATAGACATGGAGTTAACACTTTGTGCCTCATTCTGTGAAGCCAATATTATCTTTCTACCAAAGCCAAACAAAGATGTCTCAAGGAAAGTAACCTACAGACCAATATCCCTTATGAAAATAGAAGGAAAAAATACTAGACAAAGTCCACAGCATATATGAAGAATAATACACCATGACCAAGTGGGATTTATTACAGGATGCAATAATGGTTCAACATATGAAAATCAATCAATCATGCATCATATTTGTTGAATAAAGAAAAAATAATCACATGATCATCCCAGCAAATCAATCTACAAATTCAATACAAACTCCATCAAAATTTCTACTTCTTTTTCTTTCTTTCTTTTCTTTTTCTTTCTTTCTTTCTTTCTTTTTTTTTTTTTGAAAAATGGGTAGGTAGATCCTAAAATTTATATGGAAGTGCCAGACACTATAAATAGTCCAAACAATCTTGAAAAAGAACATCGCAAACTCATACTACTATCAAAATTTACTATAAAACTATAATAATAAAGACAGTGTGGTACTGACAACAGGCTAAATACAGATTGATTTAATAGAATTCAGAGTCTAGAAATAAATATATACATCTATGGTGAGTTGATTTAAAAATTTTTAAGTATTTGTTTCCTTAGAATCAACAAATAAAAATTGTGTATATTCATGATATGCAACATGATACACACACTTTGTGGGATTGCAAAATCAAGTTATTTAACCTCTTCATTAGCTCACACACTTATTCTTTTTGTGGTGAGACCAATGAATCTACTCTCAGTAATTTTCAAGTATACACTAAATGTTATTAACTATAGTCACCAAGTTATACAATAGATCTCTTGAATTAAAAAAACTTCAGTTGAAAGCCTCAATAACAGATCAGATCAAGTGGAAAAAAGAATATTAGAGCTTAAAGACAAAATATTACATTCAGCTGAGATGGCTGCCTATAATCCCAGTTGCTCAGAAGGATGAGGCAGGAGGACCACAAATTCAAAGCCAGCCTCAGCAACTTAATGAGGCCCCAAGAAACTTAGAGACCCTGTCTCAAAATTTAAAAAATTACAAAAACAGGCGGGGGATGTGACTCAGTGTTTAAGTGCCCCTGGTTTCGATCCCTAATACCAAAAAGGAAATAAAAGAAACCAAACAAAAAACCCATACATACAGAAAAAGCAAAACAATGAGAAAGAACCAAGAGAACATTCAAGATCTTTGGGACATCATTAAATCATCTGACATCTACATCATTGGGAAGAAATATAGATCATAGAGAACCTATTAAAATCATAGAGAACCTATTCAATGAAATAATAGCAAGAAACTTCCCTATCTTGGCAAAGATATTGACATTCTTGTATAGAAGGTTTATATAGGAGGTTTATAGAAAGAACCCCAAGTAACATGACCAGAAAGATCCTTACCACAACATACTATACTCAAGCTGCCAAAAGTACAGGACAAAGGCAGAATTCAGATTCTGCAAGAGAAAAGTGCTGTCAAGTTTAATGACAACACCATTAGACAAAGGGCAGATTTCTCAGCAGAAGTCTTATAATTCAAAAGATTATTAGGCTGTCACATATATACAAAAAGAACAAATAATTTTTTAAAAAACGAGTATTAGAGATTATTTTGAAAAACTACAGGCTAACAAATTGGAAAATCTAGAAGAAATGGACAAATTTCTGTACATAAATGACCTATCAAAATCAAACCAAGAGAATATAAACAATCTGAATAGACTAATACCAAGTAATGAGATTAAATCAATAACAAAATTTCTCCAAACAAAGAAAAGCCCAGGACTGCATGACTTAACTGCTGAATTTTACTGGATCTGCAGGGGAAATACTTTAAGATACTGGTACAAGATCCAGAAAAACACAGTACTTCTCAGGGTTTTCTATGAAATTGAGAGGGAGAAATCCCTGCTCATTCTACGAGGCTGTCATCAACCTGTTACTAAACATTGATTAGGACAGAGCAAAAAGGAGAGATGTGAACCATTTTCCTTGACAAACATAGATTCAAGAATCCTTAAAAAAATGCTAATAAATTGTGTTTAACACCACATCCAAAAGATCATACACTATGATCAAGTTGGTTTCATTCCAGGGATGCAAGCACGGTTTGACATACACAAATCAATAAATACAATATATCATATAAATGGAGAAAGAAAAAAGATAATCTTAATAGATGCAGAAAAAGTAATTGATAATGTTGAACATCCCTTCATGATAGAAGACCTGAATTGATTGGGTACAGAAGGAGCATACTTCAACACAATAAAAGCTATATATATGTGATAGACCCATAGGCAACAGCATACTAAGCAGGCGAAAATTGAATTTTCTTTAAGATCAGAAACGTTTGAGGTGTCCATTCTTACTGCTCTTATTTAGTATAGTACTAGAAGTTTTAGCCAGAGAAATTATGCAAGGGAAAGTAGTAAAAGCTATACAAATGGGAAGGGAGGAAGTGAAATTGTCCCTGTTTGCCAATGAGATGATTCTATAAATAGGTAAACCTCAAGACTCTACCAAAAGGCTATTAGAAATGATAATAAATTTAGGAAAGTAAAAGGGTACAAAATCAGCAAGCAGAAATCAGTTGCTTTTCTATACAGCAATGGTGAATTTGCTGAGAAAGAAATCATGGAAGCAATTCCATTCACAATAGCTATACACACCAAAAAAGAAAGGCAGAAATAAACTACACTAAGGAAGTGAAAGACCTTTACAATGAAAATCATAAAACACTGAAGAAAGAAATTGAAGACAATGATGGCCCATGTTCATGGATTGGAAGAATTGATGCTGTTAAAATGTCCATACTACTCAAAGTGATCTACAATTGGAAGTAGTGCCATCAAGATGCCAAGGACATTCTTCACAGAACTAGGAAATCCTAAAAATTCATGTGGAAGCCCAAAAGACCTCAAGTAGCCAAAGCAACCTTCAGAGAAAAGAATAAAGCTGGAGGCCCCACAGTGACTGACTTCAAGATCCATAGTAGGTAAAACAGCATGTATTGGCACAAAAATAGTCATAGGCTGATGTAACAGATCAGGAGACCCAAAAATAATTCCACACATCTATAGTCAACTGATTCTGAAAATAGGTGCCCAAAACATACATTAGAGGAAGGACAGCTTCTTCAATAAATGTTGCTGGGGAAACTGGATATTCACATGCATAAGATTGAAACTTGACTCCTATCTCTCATCCTGTACAAAAATCAACCAAATAGATCAAAGGCTTTAATGTAAGACTGAAAACTCTGAAACTACTAGAAGAAACTGCAGGGGAAATACTTTAAGACACTGGTACAAGCAATGATTTTCTCAAAAGACTCCAAAAGCATATAAAACAAAAGCAAAATTTGACAAGTAGGATTACATGAAACTAGGAATTTTTGCACTGCAAAGCAAGCAATCAACAGAGTTGAAGAGACAATGTTCAGAAAAGAAGAAAACATTTGTCGGCAAGTTATGTGATGGTGTTAATATCTAGACTATATAAAGAGTACAAAAAAATTAAGAAGAGAAAAAAACCCTAAGTAATCCAACTTAAAAATGGGCAAATGATCTCAATAGCCATGTCTCAAAAGAAGAAATACAAATGGCAAAACTACAATGAGATTCCATCTCATCCCAGTTAAAATGGCTATTAGCATCTAATGCTAGCAAGGCTTGGAGAAAAAGAAACTCGTACACATTGTTGGTGGGAATGTAAATCAGTATAACCACTATGGAAAACAGTATGGAAATCCCTCAAAACATCAAAACTAGAACCACCTATCCTACTCCTGGGTATATATCCAAAGGAAATGAAGTCAGCATACAAGAGATAACTGCACATCCAGGTTTATTGAAGAACTACTCACAATTGCCAAGTTAAGGAATCTGCCTAGGTGTCTGTCAACAGATAAATAGATAAAGAAAATATGGTATGTATATATAAGGGAATATTATTGAGCAATAAAGAAGACTGTAGTTCTTTCATTTACAGGCAAATGGATGGAACTAAAGGATATCACATTAAGTGAAATAAACCAGACACAAATAAAATTATTGCATGTTTTCTCTCATATGTGAAACTTTAAAAAAAAAAAAAACTAGGGACTAGAGGTGTAGGGATGTGTGTTGTGGGGAGAGGTGTATGGGGAGGGGAGTGAATGTAGAAGAAGGATAGATTGATATGATCAATGTACACCATATGCATATACAGAGATATCATAGTGAACCCTATCAATTTGTTCAACTAAATGTGTTAGGTTTTTTTGGTGGGGGGAGGGTACTGAGGATTTACCCAGGGGCAATTTACTACTGAGCTACATCCCCAGCCCTTTTTATTTTCTATTTTGAAACAGGGTCTCACTAAGCTACTTAAGGTCTTGCTAAGTTGCTGAGGCTGGCCTCAAAGTTATGATGCTCCTACCTCAGCCTCCCAAGCTGCTAGGATGACAGGCATGCCACCACATCCAGTTGTTTAACATTAGTTGGTTAATGTTAATTTTTAAAAACATTATCTAGAGAAATCTTCCAAACCAGTTCAAAACCTTATATTCCATCCTTTACTGTTGATTCTAATCCTTTTTATTGGAAACCAGCAAGTCAATTATAAATTGCTAAGTGGGGGAATTTTAGTGGAAAAGAGAAAATGAAGCCCTGTTTGTACTAACCATACAGAATGATGTGTTCATAATTAAAAATCAAACAAGCAAAAAAAGAACCCAAAAGCCTGTGGCATATTTAAATGTCCCCTGCTGCATGGCTAGGATTCTGATTTGTTTGCTTTTCTTTGTAGTGGAGTGTTGCTTATTCAGCACGTCAATGCAGCTATACTCCTTCTTCAGGATGAGTGACTTTAAATTACTCTAAACTTCTCATTAAGGCTATTTTTACAGTAAAAATTACTTCATTAAAGGCTGCATAAAATGTCTGATGTCAATGAGTTATATCAAACACCCTCTGTGAAATATGCTGCCACAAATTTCATTTTATAGCACTCTAGCTCCTTGGGATTTAAGTCTAGCCCCAGTGGAATTCTTTTTTCTTTGAATCAGGGAACTCTTCATCTGAGACTTTCTACAGTCAGCTCATGGCACAGTTTATCATATGTTTTATTAACCACAAAAATAATAAAGGAAGATGAAAGCACTAACAGACTGTCATCTGGTGATGGCATCTGTTGGCCGCTGTGTGGTGGGAAAAATGCTGAAGATATCTATTTTTCACTCAGCTGATCACTTCTTTGATTCCCCCTTCACAGGGATGTGAATTTAACAAGTAGTGAGGGCTGAGGTCTTTCCAACACAACCCAGCTCATCCCATGCTCAAAAGTATTATTAACTGACTCTAATCTACTTCTCCTTGCTGAATCCTGGAAAATTCTCAACTCCAAATTTTCTCTTACTTAGGATCCCCATGGCACTTAGGTAAAATGCAACATCTTTTTTATTATTTCATTTTAGTTATATATAATATCAGGGCTCTGTCTGACGTAATTATACAAGCATGGAAGGTAATGTGCTCCATTTCAGTCCCCAGCATTTCCCTTTCCCTCCTCTCCTTCCTGCCCATGTTCCCTTTCCTCTAGTGATCTATTTATTTATAGTTTTTATATTAGTGCATTATTGATATACATAAAGGTGAAATTCACTGTAGTATATTCACATATGTATATTGGAAAGTTCAACATCTTTAACATTATTTTTAAGGCTCATATGATGCTACTACCTACAACACACTCCGGTCACCCTGGACTTATTATTTATTTTTCTAATTTTCCAAGCTCAACACCCCACACTCCCTAGCTTAGATGCATAAACAGCCACCATCTTTGTAAACTGGCATTACAAATACATAAAATTTCAAATAATTTGTTGTATCAGATCTAAGTCACATTTAAACAAATCAGTGTATAGCATCATGTGTGTGAGGGTCCCCATAAATTCCCATGTCCCTATAAATTCCCCCCCCGGAATCCTGGAAGACAGTTGCTGCCTCCTTCCCATGGGTGGAATAATGTGCCTCTTGGGAGAGCTGCCACTCTGAGGTGAGCACTAAGAGGGCTGATCGGGCATGCTGAGAGGGCGCTTTGCTGCCTCGAGAGCTTTAGTAATGGTTTTGCCCTGAGCAATTTTCCATGGGCTTAGTGGAGTTTGGATTCTGATGATGTTTTTTGAGGACACACTGGAGTAAAAACACACAAGAGTATGCTTCTTGAGGATAAATTCATTGAGAGTTTGGCATTTGTCCCCTAAGAACTAGAAAGTATATCTGAAATCTGAGCCTATGTTGTGCTAACAGAGGCATATTGAACACATTTGTGTATTTCTTTAGAAGGAGGATAATGGCACTATTTGTTATTTTTTGTCTGAATCACATTTTAAGGTGACTTTTCATTTGCTCTTTATTTTTCTTTATTTGAGTCAGTAATTGGACACAGCAATTCCTCTGCAGCTAAGGTTTCCTCTATCAGTAGGCAACTGTATCTGAATATCATTCACTTTTAAACAAGGAAAAAAAACATTAAATATTTTGTCCATCAATAAGAGCAAAATTTGTTTTAAAAGTTGGCACATCTCTATTATTAAACACTTTAGTGAATTATAAATGAGAAAGCCTGGGAAATAGCAGGGTGCACTTAGGTTGTGAGGAGAATGTCTTGTTGAGCAGAGATCGCACTTGTCATTGAGTACCCTGTTATTTCTTGGTGAGATAGATGTTTTTAAAACTCTCACAAGTCACAAATATATTCAAGAATGAAAGACTATCAAAAGAGAAAATATGATTTAATAAACCTGTCACAGCCTGTTCCATACTGATTTTGAGTATCTGGTGCTTCTTTGGTATGTTCATCAGTTTGGCTTAAGGGACTCCAAAGGTGATCCTAAATTGATGAGGTGGCCCTATTAGTCTATAATTTTCATTTTTACATTGGTAGGTGCATATTTTGGTCTTGTTCAACCCTTCCAATAATCAAATCAGGATATATGCATGTATTATAATTAATGTTTACTCTGCCTTGGCCACATATTGTTAAATAAGTATTTTATATACCATGCATGTCAAATAGAAAGAGCATTTTCCCTAAAAAATTATCACCGAGAAAGGAGGGAATAGTATAGTCATTTCCAAACCTCCTATATAATCCAGGCATGGTGGCGCATGCCTCTAATTCCAGTGGCTAGGGAAGCTGAAGCAAGAGGATCATAAGTTCAAAGCCAGCCTCAGCAAAAGTAAGGACCTAAGCAACTCAGTGAGACCCTGTCTCTAAATAAAATATAAAATAGGGCTGGAGATGTGGCTCAGTGGTGAGTGGCCCTGAGTTCAATCCTTGGTATTCCCCCAAACAAACAAAACCCTCCTATATATGATTATTTTATTTTTAATTACTGCATTTTAGCAATATAGAGGAATGAGTTTCATTGTGGCATATTTGTATATGCATATAACCTACTTTGATCATGTCTACAAAAAATACTGTTTAAGAAAAACACGTAGTGTATCTCAGTCAAGTCCAGTACTGAATTTGTATATAGGTTACCTGATGGAATCCACTAAAAGACAAGACAAATTTAGCAAAAGTTCACAGCACTTCTTTTTTTTTTTTTTGAAAACAGATAATAGAATCACATGGTACAACAAACTATTTAAAATAGAAAACAGTCTTCCCTAGAAATAAATGATGTTACTACTGTTTCAAGGATCTTAAAAAACAATAGTGCATGCTCATATTTTATTCATTAGATGGAAACATTAATATTCTTTTGCCTTGAAATGGGATTACTTGGAGTTTGGAACTTAATTTCTAGGATATCCTATGAAGATTCCAAAGTACTGCATCACATGTATCAGATGGAAGTGAAAGTGTGGCCAGGGACCGTGGAGCTGGAGGACAGGAACTCCTGCTGCTGTACATCAAGGTAGTTCTCTAGCTTAGAATTTTTACTTTTTCAGAGAGTGGCTAATACAAATTCAAAATTTAAAAGATACCAGAACAAGCTCTGAAAATGGGCAAAAATATTTTAAGAACATTTTTTAATATTTTTAATTTTTTTAAAAATTGCAAAACAATCCCTCAGTGCAACAACATTATCACTTTGTAAAAAACTAGTATTACTCTTCACATGCCTGTAATCCCAGCACTTAGGAAGGCTGAGACAAAAGAATCGTGAGTTCAAAGCCAGCCTCAGCAAGGGCGAGGTGCTAAGCAACTCAGTGAGACCCTGTCTCTACATAAAACACAAAATAGGGCTGGGGATGTGGCTCAGTGGTCGAGTGCCCCTGAGTTCAATATCTGGAACCAAAAAACAAATGGCTAGTATTATTCTTTTGACTATGTTGTTATTTTAATTAAAGACTTAGGCCATCTAGCATGGATTCAACAAAACCTGTTTTTTGGCCAAATCACTTAAAGCTATTCAATGATAAGGCTTTTTTCTTTGCATTTTAAACTTTCTTTTTACTGATGCACAAAAATTGTACATATTAGTGGGGTACTATGTAATGTTTTGATACATGTGTATGTTGAGTAATATTGAAATCAGTTTGAATCTGATTTGTATCTCCCGAAACATTTGTTGTTATGGTAAAAACTTTACAAACCCTTTCTTCCAGTTCCTTAAAATGCATAGTACATTATTGTTATTTGTAGTAACCTTCCTGTGCAATAGCACACAGAACTTCTTTTTTTATTAGTGCATTATAGATATACATAATAAAGGGGTTCATTTTGACATAATCATACATCATGGAATATAGTTTACTGCACTTCATTTCCTAGTACTTCCTCTTTCCCTCCTGTCCTTCATCTTTCCCCTTCTTCAACTTGACTAGTTTCCCTTCTATTTATTCATTGGTTTTTAGTTGGTGTGTGTTAGTTAGCTTTTTTGCTGCTGTGACTAAAAGACCTGATAAGCACAATTTTAAGTAAGGAAAGTTTATTTGAGGGCTCACAGTTTTAGAGGTCTCAGTCCATAGACAGCTGGCTCCATTCTTCAGGGCTCAAGGTGAGGTAGATCATCAGAGAGGAAGAGTGTGGTGGAGGAAAGCAGCTCACATCATGGTAAGAAAGCAGAGAGCGAGAGACTCCACTCACCAGATACAAAATATATACCCCAAAGACACACCCCCAATGTCCACTTCCTTCAGCCACAACCTACCTGCCTTCAGTTACCACTCAGTTAATCCCCATCTAGGGATTAACTGGTTGATTGGGTTAAGGCTCTCATAACCCAATCATTTCACCTCTGAATGTTCTCATACATGTGCTTTTGGGGGACACCTAATATCTAAGTCTATAACATGGTGCTTTATAGATACACATAAAGGTGGAAGCTACTGTGTTATATTCAAATATGTACATACCATCATTTGGTCAATTTCATTCCACAGTTCCTGCCTTCTCCTGTCCCTCTTCTCTCCCTCTCAATCCCCTTTCATTGTTTCACTGATCTCACATCTATTTTCATAGGATTCTCACACCCTCTTTTTTTCCCCTTATTTTGTCCTAGCTTCCTTATATAAGAGCAAACATTTGACACCAGACTTTCTGATTCTGGTTTATTTCACTTAGTATGATGTTCTCCAGTTCCATTAATTTACCAGCAGATGCCATAATTTCATTCTTTATGGCTGAATAAAACTCCAATGTGTGTGTATGTGTGTTTCACATTTTCTTTATCCATTATCTGTTGACAGGCACCTGGGCTGGTTCCATAACTTACCTATTGTGAATTGTGCTGCTGTGAACATTGATGTGACTGTATCACTACAGTACTGATTTTAGGGGGGTTTTATTGGATTAATACTGAAGAGTGGGGTAAATGGGTCATGTGGTGGTTCCTCTTCTAGTCTTTTGAGGCGTCTCCATACTGCTTTCCAAATTTGCAGTCTCACCCACAATGTATGTGGGACACCAGAACTGCTTACTCCTGTCTAACGTAACTTTGTACCCCCCTGTTATCAACTTCTCCCCATCCCTCTCCCCATCCTACTTTCCTTGCCTCTGGTAACCACTGTTCTCCTCTCAACTCCTATGAGATCAACTTCTCTTTAGATCACATAAATGAGTGAGATCATGCAGTGTATAAAGCATAATTATTATCCCAGTTCATATTCTGTCTTTCCTCTGTACTTCCATAACTATTGATAAAGTCTCCATTATGGCTTTCATGACATGGTATAGTTTTCGTGAAATGGAGTTATAGTTTTCAGGACATGGTGTTAAAGTTTTACCCATCTTTCTCTCCCTGAATGATGAGCTCTTTGAAGTACCTCTCATTTAGTACTTCTAGCACTTATTATGTAAATGTGCCTGTGACAGACACGTAATAAACACTGGATGAAAGAGAGAATAAATGAATAATGATCCTAAAAGTTGCAATATAGGTTTTGTGGTCTCACATATTCACAAAGGATGCCTTTTTTGCTATTCAATCGAATTGCTCTGGCCTCATCCTTCTTGAAATAGGTGATCCAAAGGGAATGTCTCTTTATCTCACAACTAATGAGCCATCCACTCTCCATTCATTGCTATGACTTTTTAAGTATACATTTGTGAGGGTCTTAAAAACCATTTGGAAATGTAATTATCAGGTTTTCCACCTACATAAATACATAAGGGATGAATTTATTTATGTGCTTAGGTCTACAATATGTGTCCTGATTTTTTTCCCCCTAGAATTTTCCTTTTTTCAGCAAACATTTCTGGGGCAAAGAAGGTTATGCTCTATTTTCAGTCACTGTCCATCAAAGGAATCGTGGAGAAAATGTGCATATACCCGAGAGCACCTTTCTCACAGGCCTTGGGTAATGACTCACTGTTGTTTACAAGAGGGTTTTCCCTCATGTGAAGCAGGTGTTGAAACATTTGGACAGCTCTATAAAAATCTTAGTGAAATGCGGTAAGCATTAATCATCAGTCTGCATATTTTTTAAAAGTGCTTTGGGTCCTCTGAGCCACCTTCAATTTGCAGAGCAATTCTTTTTTGTGTGTTTCCTTTGACCTATTGTCCCTTCCTGTCTTGTAGCCTTCACTCAGACCTCAAAATCTACACTCAACCAGACTCTCACTACTCTCCCCCTGGTTTACCAGCACCCTTCCTCCTTAGTTTTCATACAGCTCCAGAATCTCTCAACAAATTCTACCACTAAGACAAAGTGTAGTCACTCGGTCTTAAAGTTCTCCTGGCCCCTGTGTTGTCAGAATGTGCTACCTGAAGTGTTTTCTCAATATGGCACCACACTATTCAGTGTATCAGAGCACATCTACTTGCAACAAGGTGAAGTTTACTACTGCTGAACTCTTCTTGGCTAACCGTAGCTTAAATCACTAGAGGAATTATTAAAAAGATAAAAATATACTAGTACTGTTTCACAGTGTTTCTTGGAAGCATTAAATTCCCCCCCACTTCTTACATATTTATCTTACTCTTTTTAAAAATGTGCCAAAGCTCATCAAACTTCCTTTAGGGGTAAAAGATGATGCTAAATAAGAAAGGAGGCGGGATAAATACCACATCACTCAACTTCAGAAGGCAATCTCAAATTACTAAGTCCTTGACTTTGTGCTATGGTAAGTCTTCCAAAAGTAGTTGAAAAGTCAATGACCAGCCTGGTGGGGTGGTGCACACCTATAATCCCAGCAGCAAGGGAGGCTGAGGCAGAAGGATCACGAGTTCAAAGCCAGCCTCAGCAAAAGTGAGGTGCTAAGCAACTCAGTGAGAACCTATCTCTAAATAAAATACAAAATAGGGCTGGGGATGTGGCTCAGTGGTTGAGTGCCCCTCAGTTCAATCCCTGGTAACAAAAAAAGAAAAGAAAAATCAATGACCAATGGCCATAGAAGTGGTATTTCTAGCAATTCACACACAGTTAAATAACCAGGGGAAGAGAAACATAGTAACACTTCCTTGTCCCACCTGCAGTCTGCCTAGCATAACATGAGCCTCAGGACCTCAACAACTGGCAGACACTCATCCTGCTCTAGCTCCAATTTTCCCAGCAAAGATGAAATCTTCATGATAAATAAGAGCAAAGCAGAGAAGCAAAATAGAATTCTTTTTATTTTTCTTATCATCCAACTTAATTCTATTAAACATTGAAGGCAAAACTTAAAATGTAAGCCCAAGCCTCACTACTCTGGATTCTGTTGCTTCATGTTGAGAGGTAATAAACTTTCACAGCCCAATCTCATCCCCAAATCAATGTCTTGTTGGCCTCCTGATAGCTATTTGCTCGAGACTGATGTGGTTGACTAAGACCCAGTCTTTCATGGTTTTTCACTTTCCTTCTCTAAGATGTCTCTCTCCTCTGAGCTATCATCCTCTTGTCTTTAATTGTAAGTGCTGAAGTGCTCTAGAAGTCAATCTCAGAGCCCCATCTTTACCTACAACATGTCATTCAGGCTTGTGGCTTTAAGGATCATTTACATGTGAACCCTCTCAGATCTATAGTTCTAGTCTCCATCTCTCCCCTGAGCTCTTGGCTCATAGAACCAACTGCCCACTCAACAGCTCTCCCCAAATGCCCAGTACTTATCAAGGTTAACACATTTAAATTCAAATTCATGATTTCCCCTCCTAAATTCCATCCATTTACCAGATCTCAGACAAGATGTCTTTGTTTCTACTTGCTCAAGCCACAAACCTTGCCATTCTCTTTGACTTTGCTTGGTGGTGGTGTTTCTACTCCAACCATTAGCAAACCCTGTTGACTCTTCCTGTACAGTATGTCCTGGCCAGATTCCCTCATCCTACCCTCAGAGCCCTGTCCATGCTATTTAGACAGATGTTACAACTCTACAAATATACAGTTGTCTTCACCAGATGGTTGATTGCATTTGTGAAATTTAAGTCTTTGAAAATGAAAGTGAAATTCTGCTACATTGTTTGAATCAACCCTTATGTTAAGAACAACTTTAAAAGTTGAGTAAATATCTTTTAAAGTTTTTAAGAGAATTGAAACACTACTGAGAGAGTAATGAATTATAAAGCTAAAATAAGGAGAAGATGAGAATGCAGGGACACAAGCTGAATACCAAACATTGATTTGGCATGTAGAACATTTGTCCATCCAAATGAAGAGGTGCGGAACTGAGCCATAGTTTGGATAACTTTATGACATAAGCCAACTGAAAAATTAACAAATGACATGATTGTGAACCTGCAGATATATTTTTGGAGTTAATAAAAAACTAATTTGATTCTATATATAAATAAGAAACCAAGGATGTGGGAGAAAAGGTACACTCATATATTGCTGGTGGGACTGCAAATTGGTACAACCAATCTGGACAGCAGTAGGGAGATTCCTTAGAAAACTTGGAATGGAACCACCATTTGACCCAGCTATCCCACTCCTTGGTCTATACCCAAAGGACTTAAAAACAGCATACTACAGTGATGCAGCCACTTCAATGTTTATAGCAGCTCAATTCACAATTACTAAGCTGTGGAACCAACCTAGATGCCCTTCAATAGATGAATGGATAAAGAAACTGTGGTATATATACACAATGGAATATTACTAAAAAGCTTCTTCTCAGCAAAGGAAACAATTGAGTTTCCCACAAGCAAACCCTAAGATGAGGATTTGTGTTCAACACAATGTGCATAACCCTGAGGGGAACAATGGAGTGTAAATTATACCTCAGGATTATCCTCTAAAAGACAAGAGATTTCATAATCTGTTATCCTTAGTCACTGGTTAAGGGCTGCCCTGAGGAAATGTAAATTCCTAGACATTTTCAGGGTTCTCTGCAGTATAGCAACGTGGTTTCCAGCAGTACCAGGACAACATTCTGCAAAGGAGCTGCTTGATGGGGGTAGAGGTAAATTTTTCCAAAATTTAAAGAATTACTCTGAGGTTATTTGGATGGAGAAGTAACATTATTTTATACAGAGAGACTTTTTATTTTTTATTTATTTATTTTTTTATTTTTATTTTTTCTCAAAATTGCATTTTAATACATGTTATCAAACATAACAGAAAAAAACAAATTTTCAGAAGCTGTACACACTGTTCACTGAGAACATTTGTTGAGGCAAATAGAAAAACATTGTTACAATCATAATTTTTCTAACTTTGCACAAAATTATAAGCAGATTAAATTCTTCATATTAAACACCTTTATATGCACTTTCAATGAACAGTATATATATATATATATAT
>PVHX01024577.1:0-23750 GCA_004024805.1 Geosciurus inauris
TAGTCCATTTACTACATTCTTCTTTACATAATACCAGTTTGATTGTGGTATCTATTTTCTGCTGGACTTATGAAAATATTAAGGAATTACTGTTATATTGTCAACTATAATAAAAACATAACATCTAAGCTGGGCACGGTGGTGCATGCCTGTAATCCCAGCACTTTGGGAGGCTGAGACAGGAGAATCAGGAGTTCAAAGCCAGCCTCAGCAACAGCGAGGCACTAAAACTCGGTGTTACCCTGTCTCTACACAAAACACAAAATAGGGCTGAGGATGTGGTTCAATGGTTGAATATCCCTGAGTTCAATCCCCAGTACCAAAAAAACAAAAAACAAAAAACAAAAAACCAAACATGACATCTATAGAATGAATAAAATATCCTTAACAGTGGAATAGGCATACTAAAATATTTGTAAGTACAATGACATCACTCCTGAGATTTTCTATAAATATTCCATACCAAAAGTGAAGGGGGGGCATACCAAATTAATGCAATGTTGATAATTACTATATGGTGAGAATGGCTTTTATAGAGTTGAAGTCTTTCATGATAAAAGTTTTCGAAAATATTTTAAATATTGCTACATTCAACTTTTTTGATAAATCATTTTAAATTATTATATCTAGTTTGGGGTCCCTGCCCTGCCATGAATACAAATAGCACAAGTGTTACTAAGAGGAGTAGATCACTCATTCCTCATTTGTTCATTCTTGTAGCCCTGATCCTTGTAACATTCTCCCCATTCCAGTTAAGAAGTTTTGGTTCATGATTCCAAACTTCATCTTCATTTGTTCCTGGGAAGATGAGAAGTGCATATGTGACCTTAGTCTCAGATGAAAAAAGACACTCAATGGTTTGAGTTAGACTCTTCTAGAAATAAAAATGACTGTTCTGGAAATTATACTCTTTTGCTACATTTATACGCAGTCTTGAAAAGAGTGTTATCAAGTTGTCTCCATTAAACAGCAGAGAAAAATCATTCTGCCCAAGAAGAGATTCTCTCTTGTTACACTAATGATTGGGTGCATGTCCTTGCCAGGTCACTTAAGTGACTTGGTCTAATGACCTTTAAATTAGAGACATAACTATTGATAGTAGGCAAGATGTGATGAGTCAATTACTATAATGGATATAGAGACACTGAATTTTTTTTTTAAAAATCACTAGACAAAGTAAAAGAGTATTATTTATGAAATATAAAAATTTTATTTTGATTTTTAAATATTTATTTAGTTTATTACTATCTTAATATATTTCTAGGACTTTTTAATGTGTTACTATCATCACAATTTTGTCCAGATAATTCAATTTTAAAATGAAGAAATAGTATTAAAAACCAAATATAACTTTGGAAAGAGAAAATTTTAGAATTTTTAAGTCATTAAGAAAAATTATTTATTATGAATTTTTTACATATGCTGACAATATGTACATACTTGAGAAAGCTAAGGAGATTGTTTATTTTATATTTGCTGAAGTATTATTTTTAAATTTAAATTGTATTTCAATTAAAATTGTATATATTCCCTTACCTCATTGTTAACATTTTACTTCACATGGTTTTCTAAAAATTTTGAGAAAAAATGTACATTCTGTTAAAACTCAATGTGATTAACTTTACATTTTTAAGGTCAATGTATGCACATTCCTTTAAAGCTAGGATTTTAAATCTCCACTGCTATGGAAAATTGAAGCAGAGTAATTCCTTGTTGTGGGGCTGTACTGTACTGTGCACTACAGTTGTTGCATAGCAGTATCCCTGGTCTATACCAATTAAATAATAGCAGCGTTCCCCACAGAGAAGCTAGGACAACCAAAAATGTTTTTAAACATTTCCAGATGTCCCCAGGAGTTAAAATTATTTGCATTGAGAATCAATGCTTTACAGAAATGGGTTTGCCTTATATTTGCCTATATTCCAATTATTTTCAAATGATGGAATGAGTCAATGAAGCAAAAAAAGAAAAAAGAAAAAAAGAAAAGGAAAAGATTCTGAGGAAGGAATTCTGACAGATAGTTTTTAAATTAAATATTGATTCTAAATTGAATAAGTTCAAATAGCATGTACTAAATATAAAGATCTATTAGAGAGTACCATAACGAACTGATGCTTAAAATATTTAAGTTGCTTATAAAGCTTGGAGAAATGGTAGCATGGAAAACAGTGCCTTTTCACCAAATTGATTTTGATCTTTTCTTCATTTAAAGCAGTTCATCTTAGTGAAACAATAAATTTCAAATTTCTGTACTTGTGAACCAAAATTGGTCACACACACACACACACACACATTTTCATGTCAGTAAATACTTACTTTTCACTGAGTTAATTCTTCCCATCTTCCTTTTTTGTTTTGTTTTACCTAAAGTTAATGTAAAATATGGTTGTTTCGAGATTTATTTGGGCTTACACTTACATGCTTATCAATCCTACTGGTAGTAATGTGCTCAATTCATTTATTTATTTTTAGATGCTCTTATCTAAATATCTGCAGTATTTATATTTAAGGATGCTCTAACACTTCTGTGAAATTGCTTAACTGTCTAAGGACTGATCTCTGATAGCCCTTTAGTCATCTCTGCAACCACAGTCAGCCCAGTTAGCACATCCTGCCACCACTAGCAGTGTTAGGACTAATTTAAAGACAAAATTTTTGACCAAATCACTTAAGTGACTTGCCAAGGACATGCACCTGATCATAAGTGGAATGAGAGATAATCTGTTTTGAGAGATATTTTCTTAGGCAAATTCACTGGCTAGTATCATTGACTGTTTACAGAAGAGAATGGGGAATACAGTAAATCTAAATAAATATTTGAGAACTTATATTTAGTTTTCTTCTGTTTTATGGTCATTTAGATTTTAGCAGCTCTATCAAAAGAGAAACAATGATCAAGAATAAAATAGTCAAAATAAATACCCATATTTATTTGTCGTTTTTACTAAGGTGTTTCTTTTCACTTTATCCAAAATGCTTTTTTGGATACTAATAGACCATTTAAAATCACATAGTACATACAAGGTTCTCCGAACCTTGTGAATTAATAACTGGTGAATTAATAACTTTGAAAATATTAATAGAGAATTCACTGAGAACTTAGAGCTAGAATAGATTTAAACTTAATTTTTTTCCTAGGCATTCCTACATATCCTTGACACTATATAAACTAATTTTGGAAGCATCAAGTAAAGGGTAAGATAATATGTTCTATAATTTTGGTTGAGTTTAAATATTTTCCCTGTTGACATGAATAATCCCAATTTCCTCTAATGAAATATGATTATAGTGAAGATAATTATATATAAAATTAAACATTATATAATTAAATGAATTACATAGTTCAGTAGAAAAATACAACTGTGTAAAACTATTTCTAAAGCACCAACTTTTATTTAACTCCTAGAGTGGAAAATTATCAATTCTTGCCATGCAACAACTCAATAAAAAGAAAACGTGCTAACTATGATCTTTTGCTGAGGTGCCAGGTGCTGGCACTTAAAACTTCTTGCTATATGGAAGTGAGATGGAAATTTTTAGCGTGTGAACCTTGTACTATGTGATTTTAAATGGTCTATTAGTATCCAAAAAAGCATCCTTGGGTAAAGTGAAAAGAAACACCTTAGTGAAAACGACTTGCTGAAAAGAACAAGTTGATGGGTTTCTTTAAATTTCAAGTCAGTATAAGCTCTATATTTCTCTTTTTGTACATAGTTTGTGTTTATTTGCCATGTCAAAAATCTACAACTTTCCTTTAATAGGCTTTTCCACTGTACTGACATTGGCTCTCACCTCCACAGAACAGCCTACTCTGTAAGACAGGTTTTACTCACATGCAGCCTTCAGTAACCTTTCTATAACTGAGTCATAAATCCCTAAACATAGGGGATGAAATCACTGACAGTGCCTTACATATGGTGGTGTGAATGCACTACAATAATTGCTCCATAATTACATGGTAATTATTGACCATTTAAGTACATTTAAGAACAGGGTGAGTACTATGTAATCAAAGACTAATTATCTGATTATTTCTGTCTTTTAAACTGCAGGCTTACAAGATATAAAAATTGCAAGTAACATGGTGATTAGTCATTGAACTACATAGTAACTTGAAGTATAATTATGAAGTAATCTGCAGAAAATGTATTGGTATTGTGGTTCTCCCAAACCCTAATTGCAGAATAGCTATATTGTAATATGCATTCTATGAAGGGATACCAGAAAGAAGATCATCAATAAATTATGCTAATAGGACATAAATATATAACCAAAAATTATATGATTCATTAAAGAAACATGTGAATGGGGGTATATATTTTGCAAGACAAATAATCAGTATTTGAAATTAGAATTGCTATGGTTTGAATATAAAATACAGAAGTGCCACTGGACATTTGACTGTTTCTTACATAATTTCTTTTTATATTTCTTTAAGAAAATATCATGACAAGGCAAACAACTGGGACAAGGACAGAAAAGTGGAATGAACAATTCTATACAAATTCAATCATTGGTTAACCACACTAGGGTTCAGTGAATAAACCAGATCCAGAAGGTACCCTAATTTCTTTAGGCATTGGTAAGATCCACATTGGAATTATTTATAATCCTTACCATTTTCTTCCTGAAATTCTAAGTGAATGAAAACTATATAACTCTATACAAAGATGCTGAAACACACTAAAGATGCTTACCTAAAATTAATTTCCCAATGTCTGCTTTAAGTTTGAAAAGAATAATGGACTCTCCCCTGGAATTTACCTGACATAGGCTGAGTGTAAACAGAAATTATGGAGCAACTATGATAGGTAATAAGAGAAAGGGAACTATAATATGTATGTGTTTGTTACAAAAGGTAAATGTCAACTATTTTTTTAGCACATTTGTTGAAAATTAATATTCTGTAAAATCTATTTGAGTGAAAAACTACTTTTTCTTTGGTAACATGATTGAAGACACCAATAGCACAGGATCTGGAAGACCATGTTGATTCTATCATGAAGTAATCATAATATTTATATGTGACATAGACATGGAACTCTGGAATGTCTTAATATTCTCATTCTCCATAAAAATGCCCTTGAGAAATAAATACAAATTCCTTATCTAAGGGAAAAGAATTATTTTAGAGTATCCAAATAAAAAATAATTCTATTAAAATAGAACTTGAGGGAAGGTTTCAAGATGGCAGTGGAGTTCACTTTCCTCACTGCCCCATTGTATGAACCCAAGAAAGCAGACAGGCAGCTTCTCAGCAAGGTGAGTCAACAACAACAACAACAACAAACCAGGAGGGAGGACTTTACTGGAATTTAAAACTGGACATTCAAAGCAGATCTGGGACTCAGGAAGTTGGATATAAAATAAGGAAAAAATCCCAGCACCACAGCCCACTACCATGCATGGGCTGGAAACACTAGCCAGAATAGTCTCTCCATGAACAAAATAGAGGGATAAGAGAATTAAAAGAGCCTTCACTTGTAGGAGGTCTGAGGCATGTCTGGGTACAGAGAATTTAGAGATCAGGGACATTGCCCAACTAAATAGAAAGGTGAGCTGTACAATATCCTTGTGCAGGAAAGAAGCAGCCATTTCTCCAGATAGCAAGCAGAGGACAAAGGAAGGCAGTATTTTGCAGCCAGGGTGCAGGGGCCAGCAACTGAAGGAGCCAATTCCTTGCAAACCCAAGTTTGGCCCAAAATACAGGCCCAGTAACACACACTGCAAAGCATAGAGTGTGCTTAAGTGATCAAATAAAAATCAAATGTGGAGAGAGGTTTACATAGGGGACAACTGGTTGGGGAAACCCACAAGGCTCTACTCCTTCCCCTTCAATCCACCTGCTTGCAGGACTGGCTGAAAGAGACACACCTGGCCAGGGATTCAAAAGGGCAGGGGCAGGAGAAATTGAGTTTGGAGACTGAACCCAAAATCAGGAAACTTGGGGTCTGCAGGTGATGCAGGGGCTAAAAATTAGCTCCTCAACCACATGATTGGAACCCCGGGGTACAGTCTTCCAGCATGGACAATTAATTACTGGGTACTGGAGGTGCACTGATTTAAAATTTCCAAACAAGCTGGAATTCAGAAAAGAGCCTGGAGCCCACCTGAGCCTAAACCCTGTTTACAGGAATTCCACCTATGGGATTACCTCTCTCACTCCTGAAATCCGGAGGGTGGAGCATCACAGTCCAGATAACCCCATCTAACACTGCTGAGATGAGAAGCTGAGAATCTTTTGAACTCCAATGGAAACAATTCTTTAGCTTTTCATTGGGATTCCCCCCCCCTTTTTTTTTTCTTTTCTCTGTTTAATTGTGACCTTAATGGGAAATGGACATTTATGAGTACTCATGCTTGTTTTCTTCTCATTTCTAGCATTTTTAAAGCCAGTTAGCTTCCATGGATCAGTTTTTGAGGACTAGGATATTTGGTTGCTATATTTTAGTTTCATTTTGTATTCTTTTCTTTTTAATTTTTTAATATTTTTACTTTATATGTATTTTTCCTCTTACCTATTTCTCTTAATTTTTTTTCTGCTAACACCCAATCTCTATGGGTCTCTCTTTCACTCTTCCTTTAACTTTTTACTTCTATCTTCTCTCCTCCTTCCTCATAATCATCACATCTTATATCACTTCTATTTTTCTCTCTGTCCACCATTGGAAATTGTAAACCCTTTTACAAACTTGCTGTTGTTATCATAGGCAAGAACTGATCATATAATTCCTGTTTATTGTGATAATTAACTTTGCAGACATCAAAGTAGGAATTATTTGGTTTAATGATGTAATTTTTTCCATTGTTTTTTGTTATTATTAGTCTCCCCCTAACTGGTGAGGTACTAGAAACCTTCAGAGACACTATAAGTCCACAGGGTTTAAACTCTACTGTCTCAGACCCATACTATTAGATAGGCAAAAACACAAACAACATGAAAAATCAAGGGAACAAATCATCCCAAACAAATCAAGATATTCCAATAACAGAAACCATTGACACCACAGTGAAAGAAATGTCAGAGAAGGAATTTATAATGTACACAGTTAAACTGATGTGCAAAGTAAAGGATGATATGAGGAGTGAATCAGAAAAAAAACAAAGGAAGTAAAAGATCACTTCAATAAAGAGAGATTCTGAAAAAAAAAAAGCAAGCAGAAATCCTCTAACTGAAGGAATCAATAAATCAAATAAAAAATTCAAATGAAAGCATAACCAACAGACTGGATCATTTGAAAGACAGAGTATCAGGCAAAGAATACTAAATATATTATCTTGAAAACAAAGTTGAACATGTAGAAATGCTGTTAAGAGACTATAAACAGAACTTCTAAGGAATATGGAATAACATAATACGACCAAATTTAAGATTTATTGGGATTGATAAAGGCTCAGAGATACAAACAAAAGGAATGCACAATCTTTCCAATAAAATACCAGAAAATACCCCAAGTCTAAAGAATGAAATGGAAAATCAAATGCAGGAGGCTTACAGGACCCAAAATATACAAAAGCAAAATAGATAGACATAAAGGCACATTATTATTAAAATACCTAACATACACAATAAGGTTAGAATTTGAAAGGCTGCCAGAGAAAAATGACAGGAAAAATAGATAAACCAATCTGTATCTCATCTGAGCCCTCAAACCAGACCCACCACGCTTGGAGGTTTTGGAATAATACATACCAATCTCTGAAAGAAAATTGATGCCAGGCAAGAATACTATACCCAGCAAACTTAAGCTTCAGAATTGAAAATGAGATGAAAACCTTCCATGATGAATAGAAGTTAAAATAATTCACAACTAGAAAGCCTGCTCTACAAAACATAATAAGATAGTCCATGAAGAAACAATGAAAAATAAAAGAGAAAACAGTAAAGGGAGGAAATACACTAAAAGAACAGTAAAGCAAAGGAGAAACTAATTTAAATTAAAAACCAGAAATAAATCAAACTGACAGGAAATAAAAATCATATCTCAATAACAACATTGAATGTAAATGGCCTAAAATAATCAAAAGACATAGACCAGGGATCAGTTCCAAGATGGCGGCCTAGATGGATGTGGCATTCCTATTCTCTCAAGGACTGGGGTTTAAAGTAGTGGAAACATTGTTTCTAAGCAAGTTTTTAGAGAACACCTGACAGCTGCCTCCATGCAGAAACTCCACTTGTGCGCCCTGCAGGGTCAACAGGCCCCAGCATTTACAACAGGCCCCAGCCACAAGCCAATGCAGGACCCCACCTGCGCACTCTGGCACAGGACACTGTCCCATCATCTATGCAAAACCCACTCCCACACAGGATCCCCAGCTCCATCACCCACACACCCCACAGTACCTCGGGTGACCACTCATACAGGATCCCTACCCGTTGCTCCCACACAGGACCCCTGGATGCTGCTCTTGTGTGGATCTCCATCTACCAGGGCAGAACCTCCCTGTTCACCTGCACCTGGGGACATGGGATAGGATCTGGAGACAAACTTCTACTTTTTGCACAGCATACCACAGAGCTGCATCTCTGAACATGTCACCTAACACCACCACCCGGCCCAGCCCTTCACCCTATCTCTGAAGCAGAAGGCTTCTTTGTGAAACCTTGGCTTCACCATATTTGACCTGAGTGGGCAGATATCAGTAAGCAACAGTAAGAGGAGAAGGGAAGCAATCCTGTTTATTTACATTGAGACTTTTTAAAAAAATGTTTTCTTCTATTCCTTTTTCCCCCCTCTTTTATTCCTTTCTCTTTTTTTCTTTTCTCTCTCTCACTCTTTTCCTGCCCTCACTTCCCCAACATTTGTGAAATCAAGTATTTTTTATACATTAGGCTACTGTGGACTATGATATCAGGTTAATATAATACAACTATATTATATAGTCTCATAACTTCCACCTTTACATGTTTTATTTTTTCTTAATGTTTATGTCTCCTCATTAGTTGTACTCTATTTTCTCCCTACTTACTGGTCTTCCCCAAATCTCTTTCTCTCTTTTCTACTAATAGCCAACCTCTTTTGGATACCTTTTTCATGCTTTCTAGAATATAATAACAATAGCCTCACTTGTTACCTCTCTAACATCTCATCCTACACCTTATTCTTGGTACTCTCTAGCCCACCAGCAGAAACTGTAGAGCCTTGTACAAACCTATGGTTGATATAGTAGATGGTAACTGAACTCATAATTTTTGCATATTGTGACTAAGCCATAAATGGATTTAGAAGCTATTAGGAGATACTTGGTTTGAAACTATATATTGCTTGTATTGAGATCTGTCAATATTAGTCTCCCCCTTAAAGGAGAGGTATTGGGACCCTGTAGGGAATCTATGAGCCTATAGGATAAAAACTGTAACACCTCAGATCTGCAGTGCTAGAAGGGAAGACACAGAAACAACATGAAAAAACAAGGGAAGAAAGTGCCTCTAACAAACCAAGATACTACATTATTAGAATCCATGGTCAGCACAGCAGAAGAAATGTCAGAGGAGTTCAGGATGTACATAATTAAAATGCTCTGTGACTTAAAGAATAATTTAAGAGACCAAACCCAGGCAGCAATAAATCATTTTAATAAAGAGCTACATAGGCAAATATAGGAAGCAAAAGATTACTTCAATAAGGATATAGAGATTCTGGAAAAGAACAAACAGAAATCCTTAAAATGAAAGAAACAATAAACCAAATTGAAAAATCAATACAAAGCATCACCAACAGATTAGATCACTTGGCAGAGAGAACCTCAGACAATGAAGACAAAATACTTAATCTTGAAAATAGAGTTGACCACACAGTGAAGATAGTAAGAAACCATGAACAGAACATCCAAGAATTATGGAGTAATATAAAAAGAACAAATTTAAGAATTATTGGGATAGAGGAAGGCATAGAATTTCAAAACAAAGGAATGTCCAATCTATTCAATGAAATAATACCAGAAAAATTTCCAAACATAATGAATGAATTGGATAGTCAAATACAAGAGGCTTACAGGACATCAAATGTACAAAATCACAACAGATCTACACCAAGGCATATCATAATGAAAATGCCTAGTATTCAAAATAAGGAGAAAATCTTAAAAGCCACAAGAGAAAGGAATCAGATTACATATAGGGGAAACCAAAGAGGATTTCTGCAGACTTCTCAACCCAGACCCTTAAAGCTAAAAGAACTTGGAACAGCATATACCAACCTCTGAAAGACAATGGATGCCAACCAAGAATCTTATATCCAGCAAAATTAAGTTTTAGATTTGATGATGAAATAAAAACTTTCCAAGATGAACAAAAATTAAAAGAATTTACAGCAAGAAAGCCTGCACTACAGAACATTCTTGGCAAAATAGTCAATGAGGAAGAAATAAAAAACAACAATGAAAACCTGCAAAGGGGGGGGGACTACACTAAAGGAAAGGCCAATCAAAGGAGAAACCCAGTCAAGTTAAAAACTAAGAATAAACTAAAATGTCCGGGAATACAAACTATGTCTCATTAATAACACTGAATGTCAATGACCTAAATTCAGCAATTAAAAGATAGTCTGGCAGAATGGATTTTAAAAAAAGACCCAACAATATGCTGCCTCCAAGATACTCATCTCATAGAAAGAGGCACTCACAGATTGAAAGTGAAAGGATGGAAAAAAAATGTATCACTCACATGGACTGCGTAAACAAGCAAGGGTTTCCATCCTAATATCAGATAAAGTGGACTTCAAACCAAAGTTAGTGTAAACAGTTAAAGAAGGTCATTTCATACTGCTTAAGGGAATCATATATCGACAAGACATAACAATCTTAAATATCTATGCCCCAAACAATGGGGCAGCCATGTATGTCAAACAAACCCTTCTCAACATCAAGAATCAAATAGATGACAACACAATAGTTATGGGTGACTTTAACACACCTCTCTCACCACTGGATAGATCTTCCAAACAAAAAATAAACAAAGAATCTACAAAACTCAATAGAACAATCAATAATCTAGACTTAAAAGACATATATAGAATATTCCATCCTTCAACAAGCAACTACATGTTTTTCTCAGCAGCACATGGATCCTTCTACAAAATAGATCATATGCTATGCCACAAAGCTAGTCTTAGCAAATATAAAAAAAACAGAGATACTACCCTGCATTCTATCTGACCATAATGGAATGAAATTAGAAATTAATGATAGTTAAAAAATGAAGAAGCTACTCCAACCCATGGAGACTCAATTATATGCTATTGAATGATGCATGGGTAACAGAAGACAGAAAGCAGGAGATTAAACAAATTCTTAGAGATAAATGAGAACTCTGATACAACATATCAAAATCTCTGGAACACTATAAAGGCAGTGCTAAGAGTTCATTGTATTAAGCTCATTCATTAAAAGAAGAAAAAGTCAACAAATCAATGACTTAACACTACATCTCAAAGCCCTAGAAAAAGAGGAACAAAGCAATACCAAAAGAAGTAGAAGACAGGAAATAATTAGAATCAGGGATGAAATCAATGAAATTGAAACAAAAGAAACAATTCAAAAAATGGACAAAATAAAAAGCTGGTTCTGTGAAAAAATAAATAAAATTGACAAACCCTTAGCCACTCTAACTAAAAGAAGGAGAGGGAAAATACAAATTACTAAAATCTGTGATGAAAAAGGAAATGTCATGACAGACTCTGCTGAAATACAGAGGATAATTAGAAACTATTCTAAAAATCTATACTCCAATAAAAGAGAAAACCCTGAAGACATCGACAAATTTCTAGAGACATATGACCTACCCAAACTGAACTAAGAGGAAATTCATGTGTCAAACAGATCAATTACAAGCAAGGAAATAGAAGATAACATCAAGAGTCTTTCAACCAAGAAAAGTCCTGGACCAGACAGATTCTCAGCCAAGTTCTACAAGACCTACAAAGAAGATGTAACTCCAATTCTCAAATTATTCCATGAAATAGAAAGGAGGTAACCCTCCCAAACTCATTCTACAAGGCTATTATCACCATGATACCAAAACCAAACAGACACACATCAGAAAAGGAAAATTTCCGACCAACATCCCTGATGAATATAGATGAAAACATTCTCAATAAAATTTTGCAAATTGCATACGAAAGCATACGAGACCTTAAACTATACTACAAAGCTATAGTAACAAAAATAGCATGGTACTGGCACCAAAATAGACATGTGGACCAATGGTACAGAATAGAAGTCACAGAGACTAACTCACATAAATACAGTTATCTCATACTAGACAAAGGTGCCAAATACATACATTGGAGAAAAGATAGCCTCTTCAACAAATGGTGCTGGGAAAACTGGAAATCCATATGCAGCAAAATGAAACTAAACTCCTATCTCTCACTATGCACAAAACTCAACTCAAAGTAGATCAAAGACCTAAGAATTAGACCAGAGACCCTGCACCTAATTGAGGAGAAAGTAGGCCCAAATCTTCATCACATCAGATTAGGTTCTGACTCCTTAACAAAGTGCAAGAAATAAAAGCAAGAATCAATAAATGGAATGTATTCAAACTAAAAAGCTTCTTCTCAGTGAAAGAAACAATCAATTAAGTGAACAGACAGCCTACATTCTGGGCCAAAGTTTTGCCACATGCACATCAGATAGAGCACTAATCTCCAGTATATAAAAACAAATCAAAAAACTTAACACCAAAAAACAAACAACCCAATAAATAAATGGGCTAAGGAGCTGAATAGAAACTTCTCAGAAGATATACAATCAATCAATAAGTACATGAAGAAATATTCAACATCTCTAGCCATTAGAGAAATGCAAATCAAAATTACTCTAAGATTTCACCCTACCACAGTCAGAATGGCAGTTATCCAAAATACAAGCAACAATAAGTGCTGGAGAGGATGTGATGAAAAAGGCACACTCAAACATTGCTGGTGGGACTACAAATTGGTGCAACCTATTTGGAAAGCAGTGTGGAGATTCCTTAAAAAAACTTGGAATGGGACCACCATTTGACCCAGCTATCCCACTCCTTGACCTATACCTTAAAGACTTAAAAACATCATACTACAGTGATGCAGCCACTTCAATGTTCATTGCAGCACAATTCACAATTGCTAAACTGTGGAAGCAACCTAGATGCCCTTCAATAGATGAATGGATAAAAAATCTGTGGTATATATACACAATGGAATATTACTCAGCAATAAAAGAGAATAAAATTATGGCATTTGCAGGTAAATGGATGGAATTGGAGAACATCATGCTAAATGAAGTAAGCTAATCCCAAAAAACCAAAGCCAAATGTTCTCTCTGATTAGTGGATGCTGATACATAATGGGGGTGGGGGTGGGGGTGGGGAGCATGGGAAAATAGAGGAACTTTGGATGGGACAGGGTAGAAGTGGTGGAGGGGAGGAGGAATGGGAGTAGCAAAAATGGCAGAATGAGATGGACATCACTAACCTAGGTATATGTATGAAGACACGAATGGTGTGACTTTAACTTGTTTTGAACCTGAGAAATAGAAAATTGAGCTCTATATATGTACTATGACTTGAAATGTATTTAAAATAAATAAATAAACAAAACAAAAATACAAAAGACATAGACCAGCATATAGATTAATATATAAGACCCAGCAATATGATATCTCCAAAAGATTCACCTCATATGCAAAGATGTCTACAGAAGGAAGAGAAAAGAATGAGAAAAAACATGTCATTCACATGGATCTCATAAACAAGCAGGAGTTTCTATCCTCATATCAGAGGTTGAATAGAAGGCACAAAGAAGGACAGTTAACACTGCTTAAGGGAAGTATACATCAACTTATGCCCCTGTACAATGGAGCATCTATATATATCAATCAAAACTTTCTCAATTTCAAGAAGCAAATAGACCACAACACAATAATACTGGGTGATTTAAACATACCTCTCTCACTACTGGACAGATTCTCTAAACAAAAACTAAATAAAGAAGCTATAGAACTATAAAATATAATTAGTAATTTAGATTTAACAGACATATATAGAATGTTTTACCCATCAATGACTAAATACACTTTATTCACAGCAGAACATGGATCCTTAGCTAAAATAGACCATATCTTAGGACACAATGCAATTCTTAGCAAATACAAGAAAATAGAGGTAATACCTTGTATCATAGCAGATCATAATGGAATGACATTAAAAATCAATGATAAGTAAAAAATAGAAGACACTCTAATACCTGGAGACTAAATTATACACTATTGAATGACAAATGGATAGCAGAAGAAATCAGGGATGACATTAAAAAAATACTTAGAGATAAATGAGAATAGCAATACAACATATCAAACTATCTGGGACAGATATCTGAAGGCAGAGCTAAGAGGAAAGTTCATTGCATTGAGTTCATTCATTAAAAGAATAGCCAACAAATAAGTGACCTAACATTACATCTCAAAGCCGTAGAAAAAGAATAACAAATCAACACCACAAGTAATCAAAGACAGGAAATAATTAAAATCAGAGCTGAAATCAATAAAATTGAAACGAAAGAAACAATCCAAAAAATTGACAAAAAAAAAGTTGGATCTTTGAAAAAATCCATAAAATTGATAATCCCTTAGCCAAGCCAACAAGGAGAAAGTAAGAGGAAATTTGAATTACTAAAATTTGTGATGAAAAGAGAAATATCACAACACACATTATTGAAATAAAGATAGTAATCAGAACCTATTTTGAAAATTTATACTGTAATAAAGTAGAAAATCTTGAAGACATCATCAGATTTCTAGAGAAACATGACCTACCCAAATTGAATGAGAAAGACATAAAAAATTTAAACAGATCAATTGCAAGCAATGAACTTGAAAATACCATCAAAAGACTACCAAGAAAGTAAAACCCAGGACCAGATGGATTCTCAGTTGAGTTCTACCAGACCTTCAAAGAAGAATTAACACCAATCTTCCTCAAATTATTCCATGAAATAGAAAAAAAGGGAACCCTTTAAACTCATTCTATGAAGCAAGCATGACCCTGATACCAAAACCAGACAAATACACATCAAGGAAAGAAAATTTCAGATCAATCACTCTGATAAATATAGAAACAAAAATTCCAAATAAAATACTGGCAAATCACATCCATAAACATATTTAAAAGATAGTGCACCATAATCATGTGGGTTTCATCCCAGGTATGCAAAGATGGTTCAACATACAGAAATCAATAAATGTAATTCAAACTATCAACAGACTTAAAGACAAGAATCACATGATTGTTTCAATAAATGCAGTACAAGAATTTGACCAAATATAGCATCTATTCTTGTTCAAAACAATAGAAAAACTAGGGATAATAGGAAAATACCTCAACATTGTAAAAGTTATATATGCTAAATCCAATGCCAACATTATTCTAAACAGAGGAAATGTGAAAGCATTCCCTCTAAACACTGGAACAAGACAGGGATCCCCTCTTTCACCACTTGTACTTAACATACTGCTGGAAACTCTAGCCAGAGCAATTAGAAAAAAAAAATTAAAGGAATGTAAATAGGAAAATAAGAACTCAGCCCTATTTGCTGATGACGTGATTCTATATTTGGAAGACCCAAAAAACACCACCAGAAAACTTTTAAAACTCATAAGTGAATTCATAAAAGTAGTAGGATATAAAATTAGCACCCATATATCAATTGCATTCCTATACATCAGCAATGAATCCACTGAAAGAGAAATTAAGAAAACTATCCCATTCACAATAAACTTAAAGAAAATAAAATATTTGGGAATCAATCTAACAGTAGAGGTGAAAGTCCTCTACAATGAAAACTACAGGACACTAAAGAAAGAAATTAAAGAAGACCTTAGAAGATGGAAAATTTCCCATATTCTTGGATAAGCAGAATTAATATTGTCAAAACTGTTATACAGATTTATTGCAAGATTTGATGCAATTCCTATTAAGATTCCTATGACATTCTTCAGAGAAATAGAAAAAGTAGTCATGAAATTCATTTGGAAAAATTAGAGGTCCAGAATAGCCAAAGCAATTCTTAGCAAGAAAAAATGAAACAGGAGGCATCACAATACCAGACCTTAAATTATACTACAGAGTTATAGTAAAACAAATAGCATGATATTGACACCAAAACAGACATGAAGACCAATGGTACAAAATAGAAGACACAGAGACAAACCCACAGAGATACAGTTATCTTATACTAGACAAAGGTACTATCAACATACATTGAAGAAAAGATAGCCTCTTCAACAAATGGTGCTGGGAAAACTGGAAATCCATATGTAATAAAATAAAATTTAGACCCTTATCTCTCATCATGAACAAAACTTAACTCAAAGTAGATCAAGAACTCAGGCATTAGACCCGAAATCCTGTACTTATTAGAAGAAAAAGTAGGCCCAAATCTCCATCATGTTGGCTAAGGATCCAAATTCCCCAACAAAACTCCTAAAGTGCAAGAAGTAAAATCAAGAATCCACAAATGGGATTGTATCAAACTAAAAAGCTTCTTCACAGCAAAGGAAACAATCAAGAACATGAATAGAGAGCCTATAGAATGGGAGAAAATATTTGCCACCTGCACCTCAAATAGTGTTAATCTCCAGGATATATAAAGAACTCAAAAACTTAACTCCAGAAAAACCAAATAACCCAATCAATAAATGGGAAAAGGAACTGAACAGACATTTCACAGAACAAAAATGAATGATCAACAAGTATATGAAAAGATGTTCAACATCACTAGCAATTAGAGAAATGCAAATTAAAACTACATAGAGATTTCATCTCACGCCAGTCAGAATGGCAGTTACCAAGAATACAAACAACAAGAAGTGTTGGCAAAGATGTAGAGGAAAAGGCATACTCATACATTGTTGGTGGGACTGCAAATTGGTGCAACCAATCTGGAAAGCGGTGTGGAGATGCCTTAGAAAGCTTGGAATGGAACCAACATTTGACCCAGCTATTCCACTCCTGGGTCTATACCCAAAGGACTTAAAATCAGCATAGTATAGTGATGTTCATAGCAGCTCAATCCACAATAGCTAAGCTATGGAACCAATTTAGGTGTCCTTCAATAGACGAATGGATAAAGAAAACGTGGTATATATATACAATGGAATATTACTCAGCCATAAAGGAGAATGAAATTATGGCATTTGCAAGTAAATGGATGGAAGTGGAAACTATCATACTAAGTGAAATGAGCCAATCCAAATAAACTAAAGGCTGAATGTTCTCTCTGATATATGGATCCTGAGTCACAATAGGCCAACAGACAGGAGTGGGGATAGTGGAGATTCACCAGCTTGGACAAAGGGGAGTGGGGGGAAGGAAGAGGACATGGGAATGGTAAATACAGTAGAATGAATCTGACATACCTTTTTTATGTTCATATATGAGTACACAACCAGTGTAACTCTGCATCATGTATAACTACAAAAATGAGGAATTATACTCCATGTATATATGATATGTCAAATATATTCTACTGTCATGTATAACTAAAAAATCAAATAAAAAATTGAACTTGGTTTCTTTTAAAATTTTTTGTTGCATTTTTGACCTAGTCTTAATGTGATTGATTTTTATAGTGTTTGTCTATTTTCTCCTGAAATTCCATGAAACACAATATAATTGCTTATTTTAATCTTTGATTTATATTGTTTTTCCTTCTCTATGGAATTTTACACTACAACAAATTATATTCTAAAGTAATTTAAAATACTCTCATACAATTAGCTAAATACAAATGCATAGTCAAGAGAAATGCTATTAGTAGTCACTTATGAACTTGTTAATCTTTTGACCTGAGCAGCTACTCATAAAGTGAAACCCCAAATGGACTGGAGTAGATTTATTTGATAGCATTGATTAATTCATGTATCATTACTGAATCATTTCTTTGATTGAGGGTTCATTAGAGGTTTCTATCTTATATCAAAATGTCAATAATCCTTCTAAGACAGGAATGCCATTTTATTAAGGCCATATTTTACAATATAGTAACTTAAGTTATTTACAATTGCTTTTCCAAAAATAAACCTTACATTTCTAATTTTAAAGTAAATTACCATGTACTATTTTATGAAGCATAAAAATATAAAAGGTAGTACAGATCATCTTTTAAATAATGCCTTTGGTTATCATCTAGAAAATAATTAATAAACAATTTATATAGTTTGCAATTCTGTGTATACAATAACTCATTTCACATTTCCTCTTCTTTTATTATTTTTTTTAAAACACTATTGTGTGCTGTGAGACTTATGGGAGAAAACAATAATATTACCTAAAATCTACAAATGTAGCAAATTTCTTCATTTTTATAAACATTCACGTACTATATTAAGCTGCATAATTCATACCTGAATTGACAGCTACAAAATGAACTTCTAGAAACATTAAAAATAAAAAAACATTATTGATCATCGTGGTATGGCTGACATATAAAAAGATGTACATACTTCCCTTCATCTTAACTTACAATTTAAAATTCTTTCCTCCTTTGTAGAGAGGTGAGAGTCAAAAGTAGATGGCAGATATAAAACATAAAATTATATTTTATATGACATTACTATAAGATATTGAGTTTCTCACAAAATTATAGATAATATATAGGTACTGGTCATAGTAAGTTTCAGAGAAGTGTGCCATGTATAAAATACAGCAAGGTGGTTGAAACTGACTTCTTAATCATGAATATGCATGCAATTTTCTTAGACTAAACCTCTTCATTGTCTTATTTCCTTCTGCCAACTCCTTGCCTTTTTATATGATGTCACTTTTCACAAACTAAAGATGCTTTTGTTGTGAATGTATACAAAGTTCTCATTTTATCTAAGATGTTTCCTTTATTAAAAAACTTTTAAAATATACAATATAGCCAAGTAATCTAAGTTAAAAGCACATAAAATAAAAATCTGTCATAGAATATAGGATAAAAAGATAGTAACTGTAGTCTATTTAATTATATCACTAAATTGCTAAATATTGTCACATTATAATTTTTTTCCATTACTATATTTGCAAATATATGTAAAAGGCAGCTTGTGTCCTCAAATATACTTGTCTATTCCTTGGAAAATCTGCTGTGCAAAGGGTATGTCCACTGTTATTTTACTGAATTATACATTTACAATTCATGAGTGAATTTTAGACTTTGTAAATTATACTTTACTCTCAGAAAATCAAAGATTTTAAAATTATAGAGAAAAACGTTGTTAAATATCAAAAAAACAGCAAAGAACAAAATAAACACAATTTCAGAGATCCACAGAGGTGAAGATAAAATGATAAAGTAAAACCAACACCATCAATAATTTCATGAATATGAATGGACTAAAATGTGAATTAAATGGAAGAAACAATCATCCTGGATGCAAAACAAGGTTCAGTTCTATACTGTCTATAAAATCATGCCTTGGAGTCAAGGACACAAATAAGTGGAAAGCAAAAGGACAAAAAAGGGGCGGGGCTTAAAAAAGAAGACTGAAAGACAAGGTAACAGAATGTGAATAAAATAGAACCTTCATACATTTCTGATAGGATGTAAAAAGGAATAGCCATTTAAAAAACTCTTTGCAATCTATTTTTTTTACAAGTTACTCTACATAAATAATAGCCATGGAGTGGATTTATCTATATGTGAGAAAATAATAGATTATATATTAAGAAAATAATAGAGCTTGAGGGACAAAGAATTATGCTTCATATTGATAAAGAGTCAATACATACAGAATGTGTATAATTAGAAAAGCATATGACTAGATCCCTAAAATTCATGAAGTAAAAAGTTGAAATAACAATAATATTTGAGTATTTAAATATCTGATAGTAACTGATGACACAGAAAACCAGTAAAAATATAGAATATGTGAAAACGCTTTTACCCAAATGGCCTAATATGTACATAACACTCAATCCAAAAACAGAAGCCACATTCTTTTCAAATCTCCAGGTAGTATTATCCAGTTTAGACAACATATTTGACTACTAAAAAACAGCATAAGTAATTTTAAATTAATTATAATCATCTAAAGGATATACTTCAACCCAAATTAAATGCAACTGGAAATCAACCACAGAAATCAGCAAATGTGTGTTCATTAATTTTCTTCTGAAAATCCATTGCCCAGAAGAAATCTCTAGGAAAACTGGAAAATTATGAACTGAACACAAAAACATTTCAACAAAATTTTTGTGTTTCAGCTACAGAAATGTCCAGAAGTAAAGTAAGAGTTACCATCATCAGACACAAAAAAAATCATTTGAGAAAATTCAATGCATCATCATGAAAAACCTATCAATAATACAACATTGAAAAAGAATTTCCTCAGATTTATAAATGACAATGCTCAAATATAATGGTGAAAGACAATGCCTGTTTCCTGAAATTTTGAAAGAAGAAAATATGGCAGTTTTAGTCAGCCCAGTAAGGCAAGAAAAATAAATATGCACAGATCTGAAAAAAAGTAGTAAACTGTCTTAATTCTATGATAATTGTGTCCTATATGTAGAAAATCTTAATATATAATATGTAGAAAATCCTATATATAAAAATCTACTAGAAATATTAACTTTATAAGGTTTCAGGTACAAGATTGATATGCAAGTCAAATGTATTTATAAAAGAGAAATTGGGAAAACTATTCATTTCAAATTAGCATTGAAAGTAAAATGGACTACTTTGAAATAAATAACTTTTTTGAAAAAAATTTAAAAATCACCAAAAGAAAAATTTTAAAAATCTAGGTAAATGGGGTCACATTCCATATTAAAGTATTCAAATTCTCAAAATAAATAG
Organism: Geosciurus inauris; assembly: GCA_004024805.1. Classification (NCBI taxonomy): domain Eukaryota; kingdom Metazoa; phylum Chordata; class Mammalia; order Rodentia; family Sciuridae; genus Geosciurus; species Geosciurus inauris. Next base: position 20,826 of record PVHX01024577.1, read on the forward strand.
CTATGATGTTAGGTCTAACCACATTAATATACAGAAAAATAAAGAATGTAATCTTAATCAATATCCCCCAAAGCTGCTACTTAATAGAAATTAACAAGTTAATCCTACAAAATCAAGTTCATTAAAAAAATCTTTTAAAATAAAAACAAATTTGAATTTATATTACCAATTTAAAATTAAAGTTATAATAATAAAAAAGTATAAAATTTTTATAAAAATTTAAATGTGTATTATCTATCTATCAATCAGTACTGGGGATTGAGCCCAGGGGCACTTAACCATTGAATCACACTCCCAGCCCTTTTTCGTATTTTTTATTTAGAGACAGTGTCTCACTGAGTTGCTTAGTGCTTCACTAAATTGCTGAGGTTGGCTTTGAATTCATGATCTTCCTGCCTCAGCCTCCTGAGCTGCTGGGTTTACAGGTGTATGCCACCATGCCCAGCTGGAATGTATATTATTCAAATGGATAATTTAAAAATGCAGTTTTGTATTTATGGCCAATTGATTTTTAACTAAACCCCTATCTCTCACCATGCACAAAATTCAACTCAAAGTGGATCAAGGACCTGGGAATCAGACCAGAAACCCAACGTCTAATAGAAGAAAAAATAGGCCCAAATCTTCATCATGTCGGATTAGGACCATACTTCCTTAACAAGACTCCTATAGCACAAGAAGTAAAATTAAGAATAAACAAATGGGATGGATTCAAACTAAAAAGTTTCTTCTCAGCAAAAGAAATAATCAATGAAGTGAACAGAGCTGACATCCTGGGAACAAATCTTTGCCATGCACACATCTGATAGAGCACTAATCTCCAGGATATATAAAGAACTCAAAAAACTCAACACCAAAAAAACTAACAACCCAATCAATAAATGGGCCAAAGAGCTGAACACAAACTTCACAGAAGAAGATATACAATCCATCAACAGACATATGAAAAAATGTTCAACATCTTTAGCAGTCAGAGAAATGCAAATCAAAACTACCCCAAGATTCCATCTCATGCCAATCAGAATGGCAATTATCAAGAATAGAAACAACAGTAAGTGTTGGCGAGGTTGTGGGGAAAAAGGCACGCTCATACATTGCTGGTGGAACTGCAAATTGATACAACCAATCTGGAAAGCAGTATGGAAATTCCTTAGAAAACTTGGAATGGAACCACCATTTGAGCCTGCTATCCCACTCCTAGGTCTATACCCAAAAGACTTAAAAACAGCATACTACAGTGCTGCAGCCACTTCAATGTTTATAGCAGCTCAATTCACAGTAGCTAAACTGTGGAACCAACCTAGATGCCCTTCGATAGGGATAAAGAAACTGTGGTATATATACACAATGGAATATTACTCAGCAATAAGAGAGAATAAAATTATGGCATTTGCAGGTAAATGGATGCAGTTGGAGAATATCATGCTAAGTGAAGTAAGCCAATCTCAGAAAACCAAATGCCGAATGTACTCGTTGATAAGTAGATGATGATCCATAATGTGGGGAAAGACATGGGAACAATGGTGGATCTCTGTTCACAGGGGTGGAAGGGGGGAGGGGGCATGGGGACAGCAAGGGTGATGGAATATGATGGTCATCATAGCCCTAACTTTATGTATGACTGCATATATGCTGTGATTCTATACAACTTACAACTAGAGAATTGATGTGTTATCCTCTATCTATGTACAATGAATCATTTACACTGTTAACATGTAAGCCTAAATTTAAAAAAAAATTTCAAAAAAAAGAATAATGTCTAAAAATATTCACTTCTGAAAAGACAGTTTTCAACTAATGGGGCAGGCATGATTTAATATTAATGTGCAAAATTATCCAACGAAATTTAACAATGATAGTTCACAAACCTAAATGTGTGAGCTAAAACTGAAAGAAAATCTTCTGAAAACCATAGGAGAAAATATTTGTAACCTGGGATTAGTCAAAGATTTCTCAGATACAACAATAAAAGGATGATTCATGAAAATAAAAACAAGAAATTGAAGTTCATCAAAATTAAAATTTTGGTTTCCAATAGACATCATTAAGAAAATGAAAAAAAAAAGACATGAAAATACTTGAAAAACATATCAACATTAAGGATTTGCATTCTATCTAGCTCTCCATTCATCTGTCTAAAGAAATTTCTAACAGCCTAATAATAATAACTAAAAAGCATTCAGTTAAAATATGAAAAGAAGATTTGGAATAGACATTTCACTAAGGAAGATAAAGAATTAGGCAACAAGCATGTCAAAAAGTTCAGAATATCATTAGTAGGAAAATCCATATAAACACAACAATAAACCTCACATATTATCGAGGCTTAAAAAAAATGACTAATAGACAAGATAATAGAATGTGAATAAAATGAAACCTTCATACATTTCTGATAGGATGTAAAAAGGAATAGCCATTTAAAAAACTTCTTGCAATCTATTTTTTTTAAAGTAACATGTCTACCTATCATATGATCCAGAAATTCCTCTCCTAGGTATATACCCCAGAGAAGCATACCCTTCCCCAAAGATTTGTATGTGAATGTTCACATCAGTAACTGTTCTTAACAGGTAAAAAGTGAAAATAATCCACATGTCTGTCAATTGATAAAAAGATAAAAATTATGTGGTATTTGCATATCATGAAACACAATAAAAATAATTACTGTTACATGTTTCAGAAAAGTGGAAGGAAACAGATATAAATACTTTATATTATATGGTTCCATTATATGGTTCCATTTATAAGAACTTTCTAGAAAGATGTAAAACAGATTGGTGGTTGCTTGGTATTGAAAGCAGGAGGAGGTACTGATTTCAAAGAATGAGAGAAATTTGAGAAAAATGTTCTAAAATTGTTTTGTGGAGGTGAAAAATCAATAAGATGGTGGCATAGGAAGTTCCCAACCCTAGTCCCAGCATAGAA
>PVHX01024578.1:0-23751 GCA_004024805.1 Geosciurus inauris
TCCTATCTTAGTTTTTTTTAAATTTAAGCCTAAAATGGATTTTTCCATTTTTATCAATTAAAATTTGGTTTAAAAAGTCCTAATCCAAATCACACTTGACAATTCATACATACACACATGCATATTTTTAATATGTGTTTGTTTATGTATGGTCTATCCCCTCAAAAATAAACTATCAAAAAATTAGTGCAGTGGGGCTGGGGTTGTGGCTTAGTGGTAGAGTGCTTACCTCACGCACGTGAGGCACTGGGTTCGATTCTCAGCACCACATACCAAATACATAAATAAATAAAATAAAGGTTTAAAAAAAATTAGTGCAGTGGATTCCAGTAAATTGAGATTTTACTTCATGTTATTTTTTAAAGTAGTATACATTTTTGACGAAATTCTACATCTTCCTTGGAAAGATATCATCTTTAAAGTGAAGACAGATTAAAAGAAAATGCTTTAACAATAATCTATTCGTTTGAAGAAATTTCTACTGGAAAATTCTCTTATGTTGCCTGATTGAGTCAAGGCTATATGAAATTCCAACATCAATAACTGACTAAATTTCAACAAGGAGAGCAGAAAAGACCAGGTAAAGAAGAATTTTGTTTATTGTAGGAATTATTTTCATGGCATTTGACAATTCAGAAGTATTTCTATAAAATGAATTCAAATCTATGAAACTAAGTCAGCTAGGATGATTTTTTTTTTTTTTTATGGAAAGAGAAAGAAATCAACCAACCAAAAGATGCATTTCACAACCATAAGAATGGGAAGTTATACTCCATGTATATATGTCAAAATGTACTCATTCTGTTATGAATATCTAAGAACAAGTTGAAAAAAAATTTTAAAAGGATGTTTCATATAATAAAATATAAAAATGGGAGGCAAGTGATGGAGTGAAAAAGATACCTAAATAATGAATTTAAGAAACACTGATTTATCCATCTGACTTGCTGCTAATGGTCCTCTTTGTTCTTCCATTATTATATACATAAAACAACAATGATAATTGAAATGGCTTTGCAAGACTTATTAAGAGTAAAAGGAATTATTGAAAGAGTTTAAATACTTTATAAATACTATTACAAAAATAATTATTTTACTTTTTGTCTTGCTTCATTCAGTGAAGATGCCCTTTTAAATCAGTCTGTTTCTTAACACTGTTTCAATCTCCTACTTAGATGTTAGCTTTCTTCTAAAGTGATACTCCTAGTTAACCACAATATTTCTGATTAAGAGACATAATTAATATTAAAACTGTCTCACCTTGGAAAAATAAATCTGTAGCACAATTAGAACAATTAAATCAAATTATAGATCATCCAATTGACATGTTTTGATAATCCAGGCCTTTGCAAGCATCATTTTCAAATCATACTCTACTTCAGTGTGAGGTTTCTCATGTAAGTTGGAAAAATTTCATTTCTGTAAACATTTGCAGTGTTAGCTGTTTCTCTGAATAGATTTTTTTCTTAAAAAGAGTTGCTCCAGTGAAAATCATTTCTTACCTACATATCAAGTCCAGACCCCCCCCCGCAAAAAAAAAAAAAAAAAAAAAACCAACTCAGTTTTTCTGTGAAAAGCTAGAAATAGCCAAGTAATATAAAAGCTTCTATAACCGAGATATTGTCTACCTATTACAAACATGTATTCACTCCCTATGGGGAAGCACTGATGAACTAAAAATGTTCTCCAATTACTCATAGCTCGTCAGATGTGCTGTTCACCTTTGGTAATTCACATTCTTCGCTGGTTTGACAACTCTGGAGGATGTCTTTGTAGTGGTTCTTCAGATCCTCATATAAAGAAACAGTTTCTTGTGAGTGAGCCAATGGCAACACCTTTTCATTCAATAATATCTGCACTTGAAATTCTTCTTTAGGAGTCTTAGCATTTTCACAATGGTAAAGCACAAATACTAGGTTGGAGGCATAAGGTACAATATGACCACTTCGGAACTTTCGATGAGTTTGTTCCTCATAATTATAAGCTGTAAGGGGCTCCTTGTCTTTGAAGTAGCCCATGAGAGAAAGCAGTGGAAGAAGGGTCTCTGCATGACCAAACTGAAGGATGACTGGAGAAGAAACTTGCTGAGACCTTAAAAGAGAAATTGAGGGGCAAAATATACATATTCACATCATCAAATATAATATTTACACAGTAGTTATCTAACTTTCCCACCCTTTTAAAAATTTTTTAATTAATCCTTTCAAAAAATAATTCATTTATTTAGTAGTACTGGGGATTGAACTCAGGTGTGGTCAACTACTAAGCTACACACTCAGCACTTCTTATTTTTTATTTTAAGACAGGGTGTCCCTAAGTTGTGATACTTCTAGCTCGGAGTCTCCTGAGTCACTGGAATTATAGGCTTGCTACCAGTGACATGCAGCTTTAAAAAAAAAAATCTTTATATATATGGCTGGGCATAATGGGACGTGTCTGTAATCCCAGCTACTTGAGACGCTGAGGTTGGAGCATAGTGAGTTCGAAGTCAGGCTTGACAATTTAGTGAGACCCTGTAGAAAGAAGAGCAGAGAAAAGAAGAGAAGAAAAGAGAAAGAGTAAACTTTATAGACATAACTCAAGCATATGGCTAAACTTTCATGTGGCAGAGAACTGGCCTTTTTACATTGAAAGTTAAGTTCTAAGACTCAGGATTATGAAAGTACTGTAAATCCATCTAAACTGGAGTACATATACATTGCCCTTTTTATAGATAAAGGGACTTGAAATAGATGTGCATTTCAACACTGTACTTCCTTTATGTGAATGAATATGAGCAAATTTATTGACCCTTAGTAAATAGATTATTCCATGGAGCTCTTCTGAACAAGTTTAAAGTGTTTTTATTTTTTCTATATCTAGACAATAAGGACAAGTGCTATTCAGTAAATTTCTTGGTTAAGACCAAGTCTAACAATAAACGGTAATCCTTTAATGGTTTACAAAACCTGACTTGGTGATTAATTTCTGAATAAAGCAAAAAAAAAAAAAAAAGGGTGGCAGCACAACTTATGATAGCTAATATGATGTGTCTCTGGTTGGGAGTGGGGTTTACACAATGAGAAACCATTTTCAACACTATGAGCAAAATTGTCTTTTTTTATGTCCTTGAAGTTTTATATGATTTTGTTTTCTGGTAAAATTTTTTTTATAAGAAGCAGTGAATGACTTTAGCTTTTCCCCAACTTTTTAGAAAGAATATGACTACTGTTCTTAATTTATAAGCCTATTAAAATAGGATCAACTTCTTGCTACCACCCCACATATCAGGTTATAAATTTAGTGCATCTAGATTTTGAGAGGACAGAAGCAGAAATTTGGAATTTCCTGAGTCCTCATTTAAAAACAGATGGAACAGCTGGGCACAGTGACACTTGCCTCTAATCTCAGTGCCTTGGGAGGCTCAGGCAGGAGGATTGCAAGTTCATAGCCAGCTTCAGCAATTTAGCAAGGCCCTAAGCAATTTAGCAAGACCCTATCTCTAAATAAAATATAAAAAGGGCTGGGTTGTGGCTTAGTTGTTAAATGCCCCTGGGTTCAACCCCCAGGATCAAAAAACAAAACAAAAAACAAAAACAAACAAATGAAAATACAGATGAGGCAACCAGTCAACAAATTTTTAAAAACCCACGAAAAACATTTACAACACAACTATGTGGACAAGTATTATCTGTGAACCACTAATAGCATCAAGAACTGCCCATCGTCAGTATCTGTTGAAGAAAGAAAGCAAAGGGAAGCCACAGAGAATTTGAGCAAACAGAGAAGAGAAGATCCTGGTTGTCACTGGGAAGCTCTGTGGTCCAATTTGAGACAGCAACTGAAACGGAGTCAGCCCACATTAGTACTTTTGCAAGGTAGATGGGCTATTGGGCCTGGGCTGGAGAAACCTAGTCCCTGCGAACTCTTCAAACACAAAGCCCACAATAAGGAGAAACTGCTGTAAGTGGAATCTAGACTAACCAGAGAAGTCTAGAAAAAGGGAAAAAGGAAAGAGCAGCCCCAGATGAGTGTGTAGGGGGCATATAGAGCCAAAAATTTCAGAAAGCAACCTACTATATTTCTAAGCAGGGAGATCTATAAGCTTAGAAAAGCAGGCTGACATGCCTTTTAAACATTCTGGAAAACTAAATTCACATTAAAATGAACTAAAGAAAAGTAAATAACACAGAAAAACTATGGAAAAGTAAATAATAGAATGAGAAAATTAACATTCAAACAAACTGAAAATATGCTAGAAACATACTCGAAAAATACATCAAGGCGGGTGCAGTAGTACATGCCTATAATCCTAGCGGCTTGGGAGGCTGAGACAGGAAGATTGCAAGTTCAAAGCCTGCCTTATCAAAAGCAAGGTGCTAAGCAACTCAATGAGATCCTGTCTCTAAATAAAATATAAAATAGGGCTGTGGATGTGGCTCAGTGGTCGAGTGCCCCTGAATTCAATCCCTGTAACAACAACAACAACAACAACAAAATCAAGGGCCAGGGATGTGGTTCAGTGGTAGGCTGTTTGGCTGGCATAGTTGAAGTGCTGGATTCTATCCCCAAGCACCACAAAAGCAAAAACAAAAAGCAAACAAACAAACAAAATTAAAAAAAAAAACAAAAAGATTTTTTAAAAAACTAAAACTGTAACAGTATTTCAAAACAGACTTTTTAGACAATTATTCACTACTTAGAGATTAATATTTGCTAAAAGGTGTAAAATTTAAAAGCCATTTACCAACAGGAGATTCCAAGCTTCTCTTTGTACACTTTAACTGGGTCATCTAAAGTACCTAAAACCTGTTATTTATTTCCAAGAAACATTCTCTTGAGTTAAAAGTCACAGAGCAGTGACATTCAGACCACAACTATAATTAGTTTGAGCTGTAAAACTATTATTAAATTTTGTATTACTTACCAGTATTTAAGAACTGGGAGATATAACATTTGTAAAAATCCAGATTTTTGGCTCCTCTTAGAAACCTGAAAGACTTGACAACACAAGTCCATGTATTCCCAAATGGCAATAATCAGCTGAACAGGAATAAATTTACCCTTTAGAGAGGGTATATATCCAATGCATAGTAATTCAGCATTCTACATTATCTACCATAGGATAACTTCATTTCTCTGCCACTTTCCTTTTAGACATTTAGAGATATAGTAATCAAAGCTAACACCACTGTCACCATTTAAATATAATGAAATTTAGTAGTGATATAAAAGAAAAAGTAACAGAAATACATTGATGTATGTTGTAAATTCTTTAACTCTTAGGCAGAAATCTCAAAGCCAGGAGCAACCCTAAATCCAATGCACCATTATTGCTCTCCATAAGATGAGGACACAGGGAAGGCCAGCAGCAACACCTTCATTTTTTCATGGAAAGAATTCACTGTAACTCCTCTTTCCCCACTGAAGAACTCCAGGGCACGGAGAACAAGATATACAACATTATATCCAAAGTATTATCATTTCAACATGTAATTTATATAAAAATGCTTTATGAACTGACATCCTTTTTTCCACCAAGACTCTGTACAGACATCTCAATTCAGACCAGCCCCCTTTCAAGTGCTGAATAACCACGTGACTGGTGGCTAATGTGTTGAACAACATAGCATAGAAATAGGTATGAACAGTCTTACAAACTTCGATTCAAATATCAGTGAAATGAAGAGGAAACAGAAACAAAACACAAGACAAATAATATGCACATATGCGAAAAATGTGTGTTTTGAGGAACTGAAGATCAAAAGGAGGGCTAGGATTGTAATTCAGTAGTAGAGTGCTTGCCTAGCATGTGTGAGACACTGGGTTCAATTCTCAGCACCACATACAAATAAATAAATAAATTAAAGGTCCATTGACAATTAAAAAATATTTTTAAAAAAGATCAAATGGAAAGGGTTACATATAAATTATAAGAGTTCAAAGTCTATTAAATACATTCAAGTGATAGAAGAAATTAAATCTAGGTTGTAACCCCTCTTTTATCTGCTTTGCTATTAATCATTTTAAAACCAGCTACTTTTCAGAAGTTGAGGAAAAGGTGCTTTAAAAGCTTATTGGGAGTTTTATGGGAAATCAAATCAGTGTCTTGCATGTAGTAGACACTCTTGCAATTTAAGAGAAAAGAGGTAGCTGATGTTGTTCGTATTCATATAAAAGGACCTAGATAAAATGGCTGCATTCAAATTTCCAGGATATAATAAAGAAGAGACTTTTCAAAGCTCCATTTACTTAATTTGTTAGATGTGACAAGCCCTACCATTTCATGCAAGTCCCAGATACCAAGCTAGTTTCTTTTATCAAAGCGTGGAGAGCGGGTATGGGGCAATGGGGAGAAAGAGCTCTGAGGTAAAAGAACTAAAAGACAAAATATATTCCTGGCTCTTACAGATTAGCATTTGTCTAAATGTTAGGAGAACTCAGAGAATAAATTCTTCTCTCTGAGGAAAAACTGGGTGGGTTTTGCTGAGGTGTGGTTTTAGAGACGCATTGTGAATACATTCCTAGTAAAACTTAAAATAGAAATGCTGCCTACTGTACCCCTAATAAAGTGCAGCAGTTGGTTTATACCATGACGTAGCTATTACATGCTTTTAGAGATTAAAAAAAAACTGAAGTTAACTTATTTGCCTTTCATCTTTGAACCATCAATTAAACTCACTAGAAAAATACCATACATTAAATTAAAAGTATTTAATGAAAATGAATAACCTAGACCTTTTCAAAAAATATTTACTCCTCTCATTGATTTATAAGCTCAATTTTTCAAAAGATTAGCTTCCTTGAAACAGAGCACATCTGAAATTATCCAAAATAAATTTATAACTTGATCTCTTAATTCTGTCAGTCCAAGCCTTCAGAAAATAAAGCATCAGATAGAATAAGTGAGCACAGTAGAAGTGAGGGGCACAGTCCTGTAGCTTGAAAACCAGAAGGCACAACCTACTCAGGCAAGTTTCTGCTCCTCTCTCAGCTCTGATTTCTGCAAAATGGAAGATAAGTCACTTCCCTTTTAGAGCTGTTGTCATAGCCATGGCAAGAGTCAAAGTAGTTATAACAGTGAAATGCCCCAGGTCATACAGATTGGTAGTTTAGAGTCCAGGAGTTGAGATCAGGTTCAGATCTCTTTCTAAAATAGATTATATAACACTTTGTACTAAAGGAAATTATGATATTGTGATAAACTCATCTGACTGAATAACATATTCTAAAACTCATCAGATATTCCAAAATATCAAGATTCAAATGCAAAAGCAAGACTACAGGCATACCATAAATCAAGTTTCGTGGATACTCTTTATAAAAAAAAAAAAAATCAGTTGGAAAAATCTCAATACCTTTTTATGTACGAAAATACTTACATATCTGACGTAGAATGAATAATTTAGGAATTTAGACACTTAAGTTTACTTTTAAACCATTGCTGATTTAAAATAATTTCAAATCAAATCAGTTTTTTGTTTTGATTTGTTTTGGTGGAGAGAGATCCTATTTCAAGGTATTTCAAGGAAGATCACATTGTCAGTGCTTGGTAATAGGCTTATAGTATATAAATCCGAATTAGCCAATTTAAAACACTGTTTTAGTGACATACAATTTGATACAAGCACATGTTAAATTCCACAGCCATAAGACACTGGCTTACTTCTTAAATAAAGCATCAATTCTTCTCCAAGAATGTATAAAACTAGAAGACCACAATTCTCAGGCATTTAATCTGCAATAATACACAATAAGAAAAAAATTTCATGTAGTCCTACAAAAAACTGGTCGTCAATGATATGAGTCCGTAAGAGGATGAATAAAGACAGATAATAAATTGTCCTTCAGGAACACAACACATGACTAATTGCTAGAGACACCATGCTTCCATGAGGCAAAATACAAACTACTTTCTTATTTGAAATTCAACTGGCAAAACAGCAAACTCTAGTATATAAAACACCAACTACTTCCATGGCAATACCTATGCCAAAATGAATGTATTTTTCTTCCAAAGGGTGAATATAATCTTTCTTAAACAGGTGTTCATACTTACACCTGTTTGCCCTTTCATAAGACTTACTCAAATTTCTATTCTTTTTAAACAAAGTTAAGTAGCGTAAGTGTCAAATGGAAAAACATATCGTGTTTCTTTTCTAAATTATGTATGAACATCCAATATGGGGACTTAGGTATGTTCAACTGTGGGAAGCTGAAGAAGTTGTAGGCTTTGTGTGTGTGTGTACACATACAAGAGGGCTTTTTTGAGTCGTTTGTCTAACTCCAAATACTTCAAAGCAAATATGCAAGAGTATTATTAGTTTGGCATTCACCAGAAACCATTCAAGTTAGGTCAAAGTTTTAATAAAGTAAATCAATAACTTTTGTGAATAAGCGATTTGATTCCATTTCTAGAAACCTGCTGCTCTTTGCTTTAAGTGTTATAACTTAGGGTAAGTCTTAGAAAAGTTCAATCTGGTTCTAAGCCATCTCCTAGGAAGTGATTTACTCCAGTTAGTAAAGGCCCAATAACCATTTCAAAGTGCCAAATCTTGGTTTCTCCTTAAACACATCCCAAGGGTGATATGGGGACTTCTCTGGTTTCATTTCTAAGTTATTCAGCTTTCCATCACTGTGACAAACTACCTGAGAAAATCAGCTTAAGGGAGGAAAGAACTGTTTCAGTTTCAACAGGTCCAGTCCGTGGACACTTAGCTTAATTGTTTATGGGCCTGTGGTGAAATGGAACATCATGTTGGGCAGCACATGGTAAAGGAAAGCTGTTCACCTCATAGCAGCCAGGAAGCAGAGAGACAGCAAAAGGGGCCATGGACAAAATATACCCTTCAAGGACATGCCCCAGTAATCTATTTTCTTCAACTATGCCCCACCTCTTAGGTTTCCATCACCTTCCAGTAGCCAAATTAGCTATGAATTCATCAATTGGTTAATCCACTGACAAGATTAGAGCCTTCATGATCCAGTCACTTCCAAAAGCCCCACTTCTGAGCACAGATGCTTTAGGGACAAAGCCTTCAACACATGAGCTTTAGGGGGACATTTTATATCAAAATCATAACAATTTTCAACCTTTTCCAATCCAGAGTTGGTCTATGATTAAGCCCAAAATACTGGCAGCAGCAAATTAGAATAAGTCTCTATCTAAATAAAAAATTAGAACTCTCCCTCTGCAACACACACACCACAATATATGTAGATAAAATATAAGAAATATTTACACAATATATGTAGAAATATAAGATAGATAAAATATAAGATAAGATAGATAAAATATAATATAAGATAAGATAGATAAAATATAAGAAATATTTACACAATATATGTAGAAATATAAGAAATATAAAAGGAAATACTCAATTACACTTATACATAGGCCTCTGCATATCATTTTGTTAGAAGATTACTGAGAGCATAAAGATTGCTATACACCACTGGGTGCAGTGGTGCACGCCTGTAATCCCAGCAGCTCTGGAGGCTGATGCAGGAGGATTGCGAGTTCAAAGCCAGCCTCAACAACAGTGAAGCACTAAACAATTCAGTGAGACCTTGTCTCTAAATAAAATACAAAATAGGGCTGGGATGTGGATCAGTGTTCAAGTGCCCCTGAGTTCAATCCCAGGTACTTAAAAAAAAAAAAATACGATTGCTATATCCTCCTTTATCTGTGATCCTACATAACTTTCTTTGATACTACCATTCGATATTAAACTGAGTTACAAGGCTCACTCAGGATGCCTTGACAGAGAGGACCAAGGTTTTTTCTTTAACAAAAGAATACAGTCTTTTGACAGGTAGACAGAAATGTTTTTTAAAGGAGAGGCTGCCAAGGTAATCAGTTATAAGGCATATTCAATACCTACTGCATCTTAGGTGCACTGCATCCGTGGTTCTTAACTTTTAGAGGGTATGAAAGCACTTGAGAATCTGACTAAAGGAATGGGACTTTATCCCAGGGAAATACATATGTCCATAAAACCTGAATCCCGTTCTGGGAATTTAGACTTGCTACATCCCAATAATCTCTGTATTATATGTTACAACCTGACATCCTGAGGAATAATGCACTTATAGTTCTGTCCCATATCGGCTTGTATTTCCAGATCACATCCATTTTAGAAGTCTGATAATTTTATCTTAATAAATGCTATATTTAAAATGTCTAAACAGAAGGCATTACATTTATAAACTTAACATCAAATTAATAGTAATTCAGATGTTTTATGGTGTGCTTTGAACTTTCCATTTTTCTTGAATCTTTGTTTATAATGTTATGATGTTATGATCCATCAACAAATACAGACTTCTGCTTCTCAAATTAACTTATGTCCTTCGCTTTTAATGTCTTTTCTTTCTTTGGGACTCCTAACAAAATAATGTCCAAGACAAGAGGGAATGCAAAGGCATGAAATGCCTTTCTGTTTTCTCTGAGATAAATACATTAAACTCAAGATGTTACATATTCTAAGTGAGCAAACCACTTTAAAGAAAGTACATTTTAGCTTTTTTAAAAAAAATCTAAAAAATTTAAACATTAGTACAAATACAAGCAAGCAAATGGAAAATCTACAGAAGCATCTGAATAGAAAAACATAGATTCATCACGTTTCAGTACTGGGAGCTTATGGGCCGCATTTTATTTTACAGAAGTCCAGTGTGGTTCTGCGAATCACCTCATGTTATACAAGAAGAAGGCAGTTTTCCAAATTCAACTTCTCTTTTACTTACATGAGTTGGTAAGGAAATTTTATTAAATCTTCAACCAAAAAAATTTATTTTGAAGTTGAAAATTGTCTCACTAAATGAGGATGACGATGTGTATGTTCAAGTAGGTAAAACATCCAAAGCAAATACTAAGTCACTCAAAGAGCTAAACCAGAAAAACAACCAATAATTCATGTTTTTCCTCAAATGTACTTAGCCAGATCTTTCTAAGCTCTTAATTCATGGTTCACATTCAACTAACATTATGCAGAGTATGTTTTTAAACACGATCCAGGAATATCAAATAGGGCTTTAGACAAGTTTTATAATTCCTATGCTTACACAACAAATAAGAAGCATGAACATATGAGATGTTTGAGGAAGAAAATTACCAAGGAAAAAAAATTTAAGTCTTTTTATACATATGATTGGGACATCAGCTCTAGTATATATCTGGAGAAATATGGATCTGACAGCTTAACACAAATCTAGAACTATAATGACACAAGTATAAAGTTTTTCTCAAGCCAAAATACATAAAAACAGGTTCCACTGCCAGCCAAAATTGAGTAATAGGTTTACATCCTGTCTTACACCACTAGAAAGTTGGACCAAACATAAGAAAAACAGTTTTTAGATACTCAACTATAGTGAGAGCAAGAGAGAAGGCAGGCCAATTAGGTGAACCCAACCAACTGCCCCAGCTTACTGCCTAGAGTTTGTAGCCTGTAGTACAGGAAGGAGGAACCCCAAAGCAAGGCAGTCATGAGATGGGAGTAAGAATTTAGGCAGGCCACATTGCCTGAAATTCACAGGGCAGAGTACCAAACAACAGAAAGCTTTAGGAAAGAGAGGTCTGCAGTTCAGCGGGGTTTCCTCAAGATATCAGCTGCTATTGACAGAACAAGCATGGGAGAAAACAATGCGAATGGGGAGGGGGTGGAGGGGCACTGGCAAGGGAAGGTGAATGAATTCCCAAAGCTAACAAAAGGCAAAAGGAGTAGTTTGTGTTCATACAAGCCAACTGGAAAAACGTCAAAATATATAGAGTATCAAATATGAAGAAATGCCTCAATGACAGGACAAAAATCAGCCCATCAAAAGATACTATTAAATTAAAAAAAAGAAAACCATAGATGAGGCAAGTATATCTTTAAAGTATAAATCTGACAAAACACATATCTAGAATATATATAAAGAACTCTGATAGCAATAATAAAGAAGATACATAACCTAATTTAAAACTGAGTAAGAAGCCAGGCACCGTGGTACATGCCTGTATCCAAATAGCTCAGGAGGCTGAGGAAGGAGAACCTCAAGTTCAAAGCCATCCTCAGCAACTTAGCGAGGCCCTGTCTCTAAGTAAAATATTTTAAAAAGGGCTAGAAATATGGCTAAGTGGTTAGTGCCCTTGCATTCAATCCCCAGCAAAAAAAGATTTGAACAGACCACAGTGGATAGATGGATGGTAAATAAGCATACAAAAAGATACTCACTAACTCTAGTTATTAAGGAAAGACAAACTGGGGCTGGGGATGTAACAGTGGTAGAACACTCACCAAGCATGTGTGAGGTCTAGGGGTTTGATCCCCAGTATTGGGGGGGGGGGGGAAGGGAAAAGAAAATGCAAACTTAAATTACAAGGTACCAGGGCTGGGATTGTGGCTCAGTGGTAGAGCGCTTGCCTTGCATACATGAGGCACTGGGTTCAATCCTCAGCACCACATAAAAATAAAAAATTTTTATTTTTATTGTGTCCATCTACAACTAAAATATATATATAAAAAGATCACAAGGTACCACTACACATTCATTAGAATGACTACAATTTAAAAGACCTATGATATTAAGTATTGACCACAATGTGGACTAACTGGAACTCTCATAAGATGATGGGGAATGTTTGGCAGTTTCTTAAAAAGTTAGAATAAAGCCTACATATGACTTTTCTACACCTAGGTTTTACCCCAGAGAAATAAAAGCATATGTGATACAAAGACCATGAATATTTTGTTTGTAATAATTCCATCAATCCAAATGTCTATCAAAAGGTGAACAGATAACCAAATTGTGGCATATACACACAACAGAATATTATTCATCCTGAGAAAGGAATGTGCTATTGATACATACAATGACCTGGATGAATCTCCTAATCATTACGCTGAGTAAAAGAAGCCAAACCAAAAATTGTACTACTATGTGGTTCCATTACATAAAATTCTAGAAAATACAAATTAATCTATAGTGACAGAAAGCATATCAGTGGTTGTATGGGAAATGGAGGAGGAAACAGATTACAAAGAGTCACAGGGCCTGGTAGTGTGCTCAGTGGTAGAATGCAAGTTTAGCATACAGGAGGCCCTGGATTTTATTCCAGGAAGGAAGGAAGGATTTAACTTTTGGATGTGATAGATATTTTACCTTTTGATTGTGGTGATGATTTTGAGTGTATACATATGTAAAAACTCATCAAATTGTACATTTTAAATATTCATAGCTCACTTCACTTGAATTATACCTCAATAAAGCTGTCAAAAATATATACATACATAGCAGCTGGGTGTGGTGGTGCATGCCTGGAATCCCAGTGGCTCTGGAGGCTGAGGCAAGATTTTGAGTTCAAAGTCAGTCTGAACAATTTAGCGAGGTCCTCAGCAACTTAGTGAGACTGTCTCTAAATAAAATATAAAAAGAGCTGGGGATATGGCTTAGTGGTTAAACACCCCTGGGTTCAGTCCCTGGCATGAAAAAAACAAAAAGAAAAACAAAACAATAAAAATATCAAAGCAAGCAGTAGGGAATGATACCTTCAGGTAGTGAAAAAAAAAAGTCTTTGAAGGCCTTTCTCAAAGACACATCATTCCCTAAAGCCTTTACCAAACCCCATGGTTTAAATGAATCCTCCCCTCAGCACTTTTGTTTTTATCTATTTAGTGCTATTATATAAATATCCTCCAAATTAGAGATAAATATATTCATTTTTGTATAGCTTCTATTGCTTGCAAAATAACATGAACATAGTAGATACTCAAAAATAACATGGAAAATGGTCTGTATTTATTTCAACAGATTTGTTAATTTTTAAAAAGAAACCAATGGGTACATTTTACTTAATCCATGTTCTAATTAGGAGCAAGATGCCTAAGTCTTAATCTCAGAATGCACATAATTTATTTTAAAATTGGCACAAGTAACTAAAGGAGAAATAGTAAAAATTTTGTTGTTGTTGTTTTGCTTTTTGGCAAAGTAACACCACCCTCTTCCTGGTGTGACTTATTTCCCAATACTATCCAATGCAAACCGTCAAATTAATCTAATTAGCACCCCACAAACGCTCCATTTTCAGTTCTACTCAGGCCTTAGCTTGGTATTTTTCTTCCAATGATGGAACAATGTTCTCATCATTCCTTTCTAGCCAAATTCTATCATCATGATGGTGTTGATAATTAATTAAAAAGTGACTTCTTACTAAGCACTTATTCATAAAACAGTTGTTAAAAGATAAACATGCGTATATTTATGTGTATTCATGTGACACACACATACATCAATATATAATTTTATGCAACCTTCTCAACATCTTATAAGAAGAATACCACCTGTGTTTTAATTTGGTTTAGGAAGACTGAACAAGGATTTGTGCCAGTGCCTGCACCAGCACAAAGTGAAACTAGGATCAGCGAGGGAGCTGCGGATAAGAATTACACGCACACACACACAAAGGACAAGTCTCAAGTCCCTTTATTCCGCTGACTTGGGTATATATATCTTAGGATGCCCTCTCACCCGGAAGTGCCACAGGGTACAACCGGATGCAACGAAGTCTTACAGTGTTACTACTTTACTAATCTTGCAGTTTTACAGGAATGTGGAACTGTTACAAAAACAGGGAACTATGGTCAAGCCACATGATTGAGAAACCTGATACTGTTGCACATTAGGTACTGTGGAAACGCCCAGGCCAGCTCTCTCCCACAATTCCCCCTCTCTTTTCCTACAGCCTGTCTTAGGTTGTGGGAACCCTGGAGCACAGCTTACCTGTCATGGGAGAGCATACCTTCTGATGACATGGTATGCTTCCTGTCTTAGGTTGCTTGTGACCACGCTCCCATCTTACCCGTCATTGGCTTTCCTAGGATTGCGCCAAGCCCAGCCAGATTTGGGCAGAGGGGTCGTTTCTATAAAGAACTATCATGGCCTGATATTGATGTCCTTGTTGATTTTGAATTGATCTTATAATTTTGCAGGACCACCATCCCAACAGTACTATGGCAACCAACAGGAGTATAATCAAGGCTATTGACCCAGCACACTGATGTAACATTGTTCCAAACTTTTGCAAAGCAGAGAGAACTGCACCGGAATCCACTAAATCAACCTGAGTCTTATTTGTAGTCTCAATTTGGGCTCACAATTGAAAAGTAAAGTTCAAATATTGCCGATTCCAGGGTCCTGCTAAATATTGATTTAACTGAAACAAAGCACTAGACAAGTTCCTTGAAAATGATTGTTGATGGCCTGTTGTGACGTAAGTGCATCAGTAGTATGGCGTGCTAACGTCTCCACCGTCACAGCCGTTGCAGCAGACTGAGCTAGCCCGATTCCCACAGCAGCAGCAGCAGCAGAGGCAGCAGCTATGGGCTGCGACTACTGCAGCTATAATCCCAAAATCCCGTGGAGCTCTGTAAAGTTGCACTAGGAAGAAAGGCTTAGACACACTAACAGGATATCCATTAACATTACCAAGCAAAACATGTGGTGAGGAATCAGTATAATTACCCTCTACCCCTGGGTGGAGTTATTGTGATCATTAACAGGTTTAACACATCTTTCTGGTACCCATATAGGGGACACAACATTCTTGGGAAATATGCAAACTGAGCCTCTAGTGCGTGTCAAAATGGGATCCGGGCCACGCCATGCTCCAGTTTGTAGATCCTTCCAACGGGCAAGGCCCAGATCAGGGCAGCAAGGATTCCAATGCCGCAGGGCCGCCGAGCATCCATTGGAATCAACATTCAAATAATTTAAGATATAGAGGACATGAGCAAGTCTACCATGCGGGGAAGGGAATTCCCCCTCGTTTGTTTTGGAAAGATAGGTTTTAATAGTTAGATGAGTACATTCAATGATTGCTTGACCTTGGGGATTATATGGAATGCCATATTTATGCGTAATCTCGTTACTCCTCACAAATTTTTTGAAAGCCCGCAGCGGTATAAGCCGGACCATTGTCAGTCTTAAGAACTTTGGGCATTCCCATGAAAGCAAAGGCTTGTAAACAGTGAGACTTCACATCTTTGACCTTTTCACCTGAATGAGCTGAGGCATAGATAAGACCAGAAAAAGTGTCCACTGACACATGCACATACTGCAACTTCCCAAAGTTCACCATATGCATAACATCCATCTGCCAAAGATCATTGGGGAGCAAACCTCGTGGATTCACTCTATGATGAGGCACATGGATAAATGGAGCACATTGTGGACAGGTAGTTGTTATCCTGACAGCTTGCTCTTTTGTGATACCAGTATGGTGTCTAAGGGATTGAGCATTGCAATATTTGTCATGAAATTTAATGGCCTTGTCTAGGGAAGAGAGAACGAGGATATGAGTATAAGCATCCGCAGTCTCATTTCCCATGGAAAGAGGTCCAGGGAGATTAGAATGTGGTCAAATATGGGAAATGAACAAGGGTTCTTTACGGCACCAAAGCAAGTCCTGAGCAAGAACAAGAAGATCTCGTATGGAAGAACCCATAGAAATGGTGGCAGCAGTTTCCAAAGGAGGGATCACTCTGGAAACATAGATGCTATCAGTATATATGTTTACAGGTACTTGTTGATACATCTGCAAAGCAAGCAATAGAGCTCTGAGTTCAAGTTGTTGTACAGAGCCCAGAGTAAAGGTCTGTTATTATTTTTTCTGTAGAAATGATGGATACAGTCCCATTGGAAGAGCCATCAGTGAAGACGGTCTGAGCCCCAGGAATTGGGGTAGACTTAATTTTTGGAAAAACAACAGGGTGCTCCTTAAAGAACTGAAGTAGTTTACAAGAGGGATAATGATTGTCTAATTGGTTATTATACGTGCAAACAAAAATGGCCCAATCATTGTTATTATTAGCTAACTGTTGTATTTGAGCTGTAGTATAAAGTTGTATAATAACATCTGGCTCTTTACCAAAGGTCTGCAGAGACATCTTTAATCCTTTAAACAATAATTGACAAACAGCAGTAGGGTAGGGCACAACACTGGAAACAGGAGATGTTTTTTGATGCACCCACAAGATAGGCCCTGTCTGCCAAAACACTCCCGTAGGAGAATATTGAGATGAGAATACGATTAATTTCAGT
The DNA here is from genome assembly GCA_004024805.1 of Geosciurus inauris. Classification (NCBI taxonomy): domain Eukaryota; kingdom Metazoa; phylum Chordata; class Mammalia; order Rodentia; family Sciuridae; genus Geosciurus; species Geosciurus inauris. Next base: position 17,065 of record PVHX01024578.1, read on the forward strand.
GGTGCAGAATAATTAATATAAGATAGGTGTGCTTCCTCCAAGGCTTCCTCCACCTTTGTGATTCATTCATGGGCCTCTCCTGTTAAATGCCTTGGGGAATCAGGATCAGAATCACCTCTGAGGATATTGAACAAAGGTTGTAGTTGACCTGTAGTAATGTGCAGGGATGATCGTGACCAGTTAATGTACCCTAAAAAAGTTTTTGGAAATCATTTAGATTTTGCAATTTATCCATTCTAAGTTGTATTTTTTGTGGTTTAATTCCATATGCTTCCAATCTGCGACCTAGATATTGATATGGTGGTACTTTTTGGACTTTATCAGGGGCAATAAGTAAGTTGGCATTCCTCAGATACACAATCAGATCACCAAAAGCTGCTAATAATTGACTTTCTACAGGTGCAGGTATTAAAATATCATCCATATAATGAATGATATATAACTGCTCATAACTTATCTCTCACGGGTTGTAGCGCTGCAGATACATACATCTGACAAAGGGTAGGACTGTTAGCCATGCCTTGAGGCAAAACAGTCCATTGATATCTCCGCGAGGGTTGTTGTAAATTAGTAGAAGGAATACTGAACGCGAATTTTTCACGGTCCTTTTCATGCAGGGGTATGTGGAAAAAACAATCTTTGAGGTCAATCACTATCAAATGCCAATCTTTAGAAATGGCGGACGGAACTGGCAAACCTAATTGCATCAGCCCCATGATTTGCATAACCTTGTTAATAGCTCTCAGGTCCTGTAGCAATCTCCATTTTCCCGATTTCTTTTTGATTACAAAGATTGGAGTATTCCAGGGAGAAATAGAAGGGACAAGATGTCCTGCTTTTAATTGTTCTTCCACCAATTTATTTGCAGCCTCTAATTTTTCTTTAGATAAGGGCCACTGTTCCACTCATACAGGATTATCAGATTTCCATGTAATCGGTATGGGTTCTATTTTAGAGGCTGTATTAACAGTAGCCCTTACCAAAAACTTCCAAGACCCATTCGATCTCCAGGAAGTCTAGTTATTTGGTCTTCAATAGTTAATGGCTTAGGGATTCCTTGTTGATCCTTCCCTAATCCTAACCCAGGGATATACCCTTGCCTTTGTAGCATCCGAGAGACAGGTTGAGTTGTTAGAACAGCTCCCATCACGTTTAAAACATCTCTTCCCCATAGATTAACTGGCAATCCCAGCAGAACATATGGCTGAAAAAGTCCTTGATGTCCTTCATGATCTCTCCAGGGAAGGACCTTAGCACTCTGTCGAGGAGCAGAATTATAGCCCAAGCCCTGTAATATGGTACACACCTGATGTGTCGGACAAGATGTTGGCCAGCAATGTTGTGATATGACAGATACATCTGCCCCTGTATCTAAAAGCCCTTCAAATTTTCTATCTCGGATCCATAACTCCAATTTAGGCCTTTGAGACAAAGTTGCTGTCCAATATATTTCCGGTCTCCCAGATGATCCTATGCCATTTTCTCCTAGAACAGATGCCCGGTTACCTTGACTAATGGGGATTATCACTAATTGTGCAATTCTTTCTCCTGCGGGAATAGTCAAAATTCCCGCAGTGGCTGCTGTCAACAGTTTTATTTCCCCCTCATAGGATGAATCAATGATTCCCGGAGTGATGTGAACTCCCTGTAAAGTGGCACTGGCTCAGGGTATTATTAACCCAATCGTATTCGGGGGTACAGGGCCATGTATTCCAGTAGGTAGGGCCTGTACACCCATTTGTGGAGTTAATACCGCTCTGGCGATGGAGCAGAGGTCCAGTCCTGCGTCCCATTGTCCTGTTCTGATAAAGTCCTCAACGCGAACGGGTTGTGCTGAGGCAGGAATTGTATGGGATTGGTCATTGCCCTGTACACTCTCTGTGTTTGTGGGGCCCGAGGCTGGCCCTGCTGTTCGTTTCCCTGCAGTGAATTGCCAAAACGATCTGTTTTGGAACGACACTCCTTTGCCCAATGGTAACCTCTCTGACACTTAGGGCAGATTCCGGGGGTTTTTGGAGTGGTAGTATTAGAAGTTTGTACAGGACAATGCCTTTTAATAGGTCCTGTTTGGCCACATCCAAAATATGCCTTAGGACATGCTCCTGCCCTATCATTTTTAGGTCCATGGATAGCGGAACCTATAACTGGCCCAAGAATGTGAGTATTGTCAATACCTCTGCATAGTCTGATATAATCATTAAGACTTTTGTCTCTATGAGCACGGAGGGCTTGCTGACAGTGTTTATTTGCATTCTCATATGCAAGCTGCTTAATTACTGGCATGGCATCAGTAACATTTCCAAATAATCTCCCGGCCAATTGTATTAACCTATCTGCAAAGTCAGCAAAAGGCTCTGAGGGCCCTTGTATGACTTTTGATAGACTTTCTCCAGCTGCTAAATTAGGCAGGGCCCTCCATGCTTTAGTAGCGGCCGTGGCTATTTGAGCATATACCCCTGGATCATACACTATTTGAGCTTGCATACTGTCATATTGCCCTAGTCCAGCAAGCATGTCTAGGTTTCATTGTGGGAAACCAGCCTGAGCATTTCTGGCAGCTGTTAATTTACATTGCTCATGATATTCTCCTTTCCAGATGAGATAATCCCCCCACCAGACAGGACAGCTCTGGTCAACTGTGACCAATCAGAGGGAGTTAAATTCAAAGATGAGAAAGACCCAAAAATAGCCAAGGTAAAAGGAGCATGGGGCCCATATTGCACCACTGCATCTTTCAATGATTTTAAAATCCAATGGTTGGTGCTGCCTGATTACCTGTCCCTGTTGATTTTGAGTCTCGATGACTGGGAAGCATACATCTCCTCTTTTCTCAGGCCAGTCAACAAAGGGTGCTGTAGGTGTTATCTGCGAAGGTGTATGACGCCTGCCCTTAAATGGATTATAGGGAGGCGGTCGCCTTACCGACTCTGTAAACAACTCCTCCTGTAACTGCTCTTTGAGGTCATACTTTTTAAGTTTTTCAGACAAATCCTCAATCTCTCGTTCTAGCGTTTCTTCGTCTTCTTCCTCCTCATCTCCAGAGTCTAAATCCTTTTCTGACCCCTTGAGAGATTGAGCAGACACAGTGTCCTGTGCCATCTCAAACGTCTTGGCTAGTTCACTCATTTGTTCTTGGATCAACACCTTTTTACTTAACAAAGAATCCTTAGTTAATCTCCATACAGAGAAGGTTGCAATGGGGACAGCATCTGATCCGTCCGTGCGCAACTTATTTTGCAAGTCCACTCGGACTTGTTCCCAATCTAGAACATTAAGCCCACCAGAATGTAGAAACCAAGGACTAGTCTGTTCTATAGTTTTTTAAAAAATCAGATATAGTGCTAGTTTTCAACCATGTACCTTGCCTTTTCAACAAACCCGTTGTCTACTTCTCCAGTATTTCTTTGCTATGTTGTGTACCCATGTTCAGCACTTCACACAATTCACCCCAACACAAATGTACCGGCTAGCCTCTCCAGGGCGTCCGTCAGCAATATCCCCTTGTTCCAATCTCGGTGGGACCTACAGATGCCGGCGCCTGCACCAGCACAAAGTGAAACTAGGATTGGCGAGGGAGCTGCGGATAAGAATTACACGCACACACACACAAAGGACAAGTCTCAAGTCCCTTTATTCCGCTGACTTGGGTATATATATCTTAGGATGCCCTCTCACCCAGAAACGCCACAGGGTACAACCGGATGCAACAAAGTCTTACAAAGTGTTACTACTTTACTAATCTTGTGGTTTTACAGGAATGCGGAACTGTTATAAGAACACAGAACTATGTCAAGCCACATGATTGAGAAACCTGATACTGCTGAACATTAGGTACTGTGGAAACGCCCAGGCCAGTTCTCTCCCACAAATCTGAATTTAATCTGATTCTAAAACCAATGCAAATTGTATCACACTATATTTTCTTGATTAAGGGCTAACTTACATCTTACATCCACATATTATCCTTTTCCAACTACCTTGACCCTGAAATTGCCTTTTCCTAAGCATCCATATCCTTTTGTCTAAATATCTTTTTAAGTCTCATCCTTACTAGACAATAAGTACCTTAAAAGTAGAATGTAACTTTATCCATGTTTGTATATTATTCTCAATGCCTAACACTAACCCCTACACATTATATATGTCCCTAAATGCTTGCTGAATTGAAATGAACTAAGTCTTTAATTATGTAATCCTGAAATCATTTACTAATCCCTAGATTAGTAAAAATCTAGTAAAAATCCCTAGATTTTATAGAATCTCTGACATATTTATTCAGATTGAACTGGAACACTTACATGCTAGGGAACTTACTACTTCATAACAGCCTATTCTATGATCAATAGTACTTATTAAAAAGTAATGGGATTTTAAAAATAATAACTCAAATAAGATTTGTCTCCTAGTTCTGCTCTTGGGATTAATGCATAATAGGTTTACTCTCAAAATATGGCAAGAAAGGTATGACAATAAATTTGAAAGTGATTTTTTAAAATCTGGATACAATTCAAGAAGTTCTTTGGCTATTCAGAATAATATGAACTTAACAGACAGGTGTAAAACTGAGTGAAAAATGATAAAAACAGCATATACAGTAGGTTTCATTAATACAAAGGCAAAACTATAAGATATTCTTTAAGAATACATTAGCGAATTATATGAGAAGGTGTACTCAGGTACTGGTAATGTTCTATTTCTTTATTCAGTTGATGTATATGAAACTGTTCATTTTATAATTAACTGTTCTTCAAACAGTACATATGTTTTATGCAGTCTTTTATATGTAATTTATTTAGATCTTGATCTGTCAATAAAATTATTTTGAAATGTGCTCCTGGCAAATATAAATTTTAAAAAGAAGTAATAAAACCTTTGTAAGCACTCTGCCCTGAAGATCAATGGGTAGTCACTGAATGATCTAAGTAGGAGTTAGATTATAATCAGAACTGCCTCTTAGAAGACTTCTTGGAGTACAGTGGGAATAACACTGAAATCATGAAAGACTTTAAGAGTTAACTGTTCAAATTTAGAGAGAATACATATAGTCTGCATTGGGATGGCAGCAGTGAAGACGGAGAAAAGTGGAAGGAATCAATGTAAACCAGAAGTTAAAAAAGATGAAACAAAAAAACCCACACAACTCAGTGAGTAGATATAGAAGGTAAGGAAGATGGAGTTAAGAATGATGCACAGGTTTATGGCCTGGATGTTTAGAAGGATAATGATGGCACTAACTAAAACAGCACAGAAGAAAACAGGACTGCAGCTATTCCATCACTAGATATTGGGAGCACCAACTATATCCCAGCGGTTGTTCTAGGTACTGAAGAAATGGCAATGAATTAAAGTCCCAGAGCCTATTTACCCACAGTTTAGTGACAGTGAAAGTGTTTATACAAAAGGCAGTTGGACCTTTGAGTCTGAATTTACAGTACAGCCAAGCTAGTTATAGAAACTTTTACCTTATTTTCAGTATCCTTTGACAACTAGCCCTAAAAGAGATACCTGGTATACCTGGGTAGATTCCATGGAACTTTGACTTCAGAAAGTTATCAAAATGACCTAGAATCTGCATATATTTCTAAAAACCTTAAAACACCAAGTTCTGCCTTTTACAAGGGATTAATTGACCAAAATAGCTATACATTTATTGTAGTAACATACTGATTTCAATGCTACCATCTTACATTAAAATGTGTAACTACAGAGGGCGGGGCAAGATGGCGGCTTAGATGGACGCAGCAGTCAGTCTCGCCAAACCGAAGATCGAAAATTGCAGTAATACCTTCTCCCAGCTAGCTTTTGGGCAGCACCCTACAGTTACCCCCACAGAAAATTTCACTTGCGCCTGTAAGCAGGGCCAACAGACATTGCCACAGCGTGACTCCAGCAGCGGTGGTGGAGAGAGGCCGCGGGAGGCTTGAAGCCCCAACTCAGGGCTTGCCTCGGGCGGGGACAGCTTCTACACGACATACCTGGCTCCAGTGCCCACCCAACCACTCAGGGTCCACAGCAGTAGCTCACGTAGACCCACGGCCCCAGCTGCCAGCCACTTGGGAGCGCAAATTCAGGGTAGGAGACACTCCACAGACGCCAGCGGAGACAGCTCAGCACAAAGGCAGCCTGGGTCCACCCCAGTTCCGCTCCGGAGTTCCTGAGGACCGGCAAAAGTAGCAGAGGGCACAGATCTACTCAAAGGAACTTCCACGGGGGTCCAGACAACAGGAGATCAGAGACTGCTACCCTGAGCCTCTGGAGAGCCCAGTTTAGCGGGACATTAGACAGCAATTCGATACAATCTTTGGCGCACGGCTTCGCCAGTGGCCCAGAGTTTCACCCTGTTGTGAAACCCACACCCAAGACACCAGTGGAGAAAGTCCAGCAAGCAACGAACAACGCCACCTACTGGAGGTGAAAGGAACCATACCTGTTTATTCACATTGAGACTCTTTTTTTTTATTGTTGTTGTTTTTTCTTTTTTTCTTTTACTTTCTTCCACTCTTACTTTTTATTTTATCCTTTATCTTTTTCTCCTAATATTTCCATTGTTTAATCTTTTTGTTTTATTTCTCTGTCCTTTCCTTTTTTTCTCTATCCTTCCCTCTTTTCTCTCCCACTCTTTTCCTACCCTCTAATCCCCAACAGTTGTGAAACCAAATATGTTTTACAGCAGGATATAGTAGATTG
>PVHX01024579.1:0-23704 GCA_004024805.1 Geosciurus inauris
CAAAGGTGGTTTCACTTTGGGGCTGGACATTCTGGTTGTCTGTGGGGTTAAAGAATTGTATTTGCTGACCTCTCCATTTCTCCCATCAGTGTCTGTAGACTGTTCTGAATTCTGGCTTGTGGTCAGAATTAGACGGACATGGTTTGTGAATGACATGGAACCCCAGCCTCACGAACTCTATCTAGGAACTGGTTGTCCTGTAACCAGACTGCTGCCTGACTTCTTCGAATTCGTTTACGCTCTCAACTGCTGTGGCATCAGGAAATATGTAAAAGCAGTTGTTATTTTAATAAACAACTTTTCCTTTGCTGGGTTAAGTTCTATTAGTTTTGTGCAACTATTTTTAAATTGTCAGATTTTATACCTTCTGTATTGACTATTCTGTTCTAAGTGTTTTGATGATTTTCTTATGAAGAAATATCAGATAAAATGTGGGGCTTTAAAAGCCATTTTTTAAACCTTCTCTAACATATCTCCCTTGCCTCTGGAGATTCTATACTTTGTGGGGTAATATTGAACTTGAAGGAAATATTTTATTTTGGCATAGCATCACAATCCCTCACTCATTTGTTGTTGTTGATCTAAATATTGAACTAGAATGGGGGAAATGGGTTATATAGCTGCTGCATAAATAAGAGAATTTAATCTTCTTTCATGAAAATAAAATACTTGAAATTCTGATAATTAGCTTGAATAAAATGGATCACGTTGAAAGGGAGGAGGAGAAAGAGTACATACTAGCTCAAATAGAGAACTGGAAGAATAACACTTCCTAAATAAATGCGTCCAGCATGCTAATGAGCATTTTAGAGGCTACTGTCCTTTGATTATCATGGCCTTCAGTTCCTATTTTATTTTATTTATATAATAACTAGTGCTTGTCACGTATCAGGATTTATTTATCTAACCCCCACAGTAGCATTCTTGGCTAAATATTATTGTCTACCATATCAAGGGACCAACTGAACAAGTAATTGTCCCCAAAAAATGGAGCAGATGGGATTTGAATGGGATTTAAATGGGGCAGCTCTTAATTTATTAAAGTCTGATGTCTCGTTTATGCTGATTTGCTTTATGTTATGTTCTTGCTGCATTTGACAATGGCAGCTTGGTTTTTCCTTTTTGGAATCACATCTGCCCCACTTATGGTATATGTGGTTTATCTGGACTAATTCTACTTCTGGCTTCAGTTTGGTGACCCCCACCTTTGTTCAATGCTGAATCCGCAGATGCCTAGAACAAGGCCCAGTATATGACAAAGACTACCCAAGTGCTAAGTAAACCCTAAGCACTCAGGTACACAGACTCATCTGTGCTCACTTCAGGTTAGATGGAGCATCTCTTATGTGTAATATTGTCCTGTATGAAACTCCATCCTATAAGTTCTTGCTACAGCCATTTTATAAGTTAAAAAACTTCAGCCTAGTCATTCCTTATTGCCACATGAAGAGCAAATGCCAAAACTGGTGTTTGAACCTTAGTAATCTGAGGAACCTCAAGAAGTTTTGAATACCATGCTTCCAACATATTCAACATATATGCTTAAAGTTGAAATATAGCCAAATATTGACTACGGCTAATTGCATGGAACAGAAGGATAAATTATCTCCATTTGACATTGGCTTATACCTCCTATGATCTGAATATTTTAAATTATCTTCTGAGATGCATGCTTATTGGCTTGCCCTTTCTGTAAATCCACTACTATGTAAGCATACCTGTATATAGCTTTGTTTTTCCTCTTGAAATATTTATTTATGTTGCATGTACTATGTATTCTCTCATTTACAAATAATAACTCATATCTAGGGTTGGCACTTATGGCTGATGGGTCAACTCTAGCCAGCTATGTTCTTAAAAAGTTTTATTGAAAGACACATTCATTTCAGCATTGTCTAACAGCTGTCATGCTACTATGACAGAAGCATTTTCAAGAGAGAGAGTACAAAGCAAAGTCTGAAATATTCTCTGGCTAGTTTTAGAAAGTTTGCTGACCCCTGACTTACAATTATCTCTATTTTACAAGTAGGGAAGGTGGAATCTTCTTTAAAATTATTGAATAAAGTTCATGCTCAGATTAAGTTGCAAAACTGGCTAAATTAGACCTGCCTAAATTAGACCTCTATTCAACATAAATGTGATGGTCACCAGCCATCTATAAAGTCCCTGACACCACATCAGAAGCTACTGCTGGGATCTTTTCTAAACATTTACTTTGTATCACTGAACTGAACTCTGCTGTCCTCTTCCTTAATGTAAAATGACAATTTTTCTAACTTGAACTGTCAGACTTAAATAACTGCATCCCCTTCCTTTAGGACTATCCGTGGGGCATTCTCATTGAAAGTTCCATCACATATGAACCAATATTTTTAAATCTCAGAGGTTACGCTCCAATAGCATGCACTATTCTAAGGTAAGTCTAGCTTTCCATGGAGATTGTTATCTAACTTTTTTTTTGGCTGCCAGGTGTTTCTGATGACAGACAATGTTAAACAATACGCTGAGGTAGAGCCTTGAGATCATCTGATTTATTGGGTTCTGTTTAGTCATATTAGTAGACAATAAATAATTTATCGTATATGCATATTATATGTCAAGGTGATCCTTTAAATGTATTTTATTAAAAAATGAGCCTAATAATTTAGGCTTCACTGGTAACTGACAGGAATTTTGATCAAGATGCCAACTCTTTTATTTCTATAATCTACATTTTCAACTTTGCCATTAATTATATATGTGTATATATGTAAAATAAGGAGATGCTGGTAATTCTTAAATGGGTTGGATCCTGTATTTACTTTCTTTTTTCCTTTTTGGTACTGGGGATTGAACTCAGGATTACCTGACCACTGAGCAACATCTCCAGCCCTATTTTGTGTTTTATGTAGAGACAGGGTCTCACTGAGTTGCTTAGCAAAGCCTTGCCCTTGCTAAGGCTGGCTTTGAACTTGTGATTCTCCTGTCTCAGCCTCCGAAAGTTTTGGGATTACAGGTGTGCACCACCGTGCCCAGCTTGATGCTGTATTTGCATTGTATCATTATGATAGTTGATAAAAGATTTATATGAAAGTGATTAATTAGTTCAGAGTTTTAGTTACCCCACCACCTCCTGCACACGTATGCACCATATTTTGTTCTATTCCTTAGTAAAGACTTCTTTGGCATATTAGATTGGAAGAGTAAAGTTAGCAAAGAGAATATAACAAAAGTGTTTTAGTAACTTCGCCTTCTCTTTGCAAAGCATTCCTAAGGTAAGCTAGACTTACCTTAGAATTAGTGCATGTTTTTGGAGTGTAACCTTTGAAATTTAAGAACCCACCATTCTTAACCTGTTTGGTTCCAAGGCTTTTATAGGAACAATTAAATTATTTTGTGGACATACTATCCCTCTGCAATTGATTGTCCCATAAAGAAGGAAGGCCTAAGAGGTTCAAAATTATAGATTTTCTCCTAAATTTTTCAAAGTAGAGCTCAGTAAACCTCTGAATTACCTTGAGTTGTAAAAATAAAGACTTGTTAATGACCAATGGTCTGTCCTTGCTTGAGAAACTTTTTTGCAATGACAGAATGAGACCAAAGTGCCTAAGGGTGCTGAAGTGAAGAAATTCAGCTTGTTCTTGTTTGGGTTGTTAACACTAATTATGGGTAAACTGAAATTTTAAATCTAAACTATTTTTTGAATAATTTGAGATCTGTGAAAACACAATAATTAAATGGTTGCATTCATTTTACATCAATTGAGCTCAGCTCTGTTGTGTAAAACCTTCCCTTCCCATACCTTTACAACATTTCTGGTCTTTCCCACCCATTATAAGTAAAATTAAGCCTTCAATGTCATATCAACTGCCCTCTCCAGGTACAAATGATTGGTGAGGTAGAGGGCTGAATATAATCTATGAATACTTTCTCTCTTGCTTTTCTTACCACCATCTCATGCAAAGTAAAGAAAAAGGATGAAAGAGAGGGATGAATCCATCAACCTGGTAAAATCAGCCTCCATTTCCAGTAATATTGTTTCAATTAAGTGTGCACTATGAACCCTACGTGTAGTTTGAATTATGGACACTTGGGTTAAGGGGCATTATAAGACACAGAGATGCTCATTGGGTGTATTTGATGGGACAATCTAGATAAGGCTTTACCAGCTCCAACCAAATGTCACTCTTGATAGCATCCCCCTTCTGCCAGTTGCTAACTTAGTTATTGACCATCAAGCCTCTTATTTGGGGGGAACTGGGTACGGGTGATAAATAAAATGCAGATGATAAATATATTGGTGGATATAATGGAGAAATAGCTCAAATACAGGAATGTATTGGGAGAAAAATCATCTAGAGTTTGGGTAGTATGTTTTTCTCCATTTTCTACTCTTCACAAATTTGTTCATACCATGTGCAAGATATACTAGTCCACACTGCGTAAGCAGGTAGCAATATGGAAATCAGATGTCAGTCACCAGGGTGGGTACCATCAGTATTTAAGGCTTCATTTGATGCATCTTTACTTGGCCTCATTGAAAAGAGATGTACTTCAGTATCCCCCTCACCTGCCATGCCTGGAAAACAAAACTGCCTCTCCAATCAGACTATAGGGTGGGATGGTTTTAAGTAACAGCAGGATCAGCTGCTTTTAAAGTGTTTCTGGCATTGGATACTGCTTTGGTTTTAGCACTGGATTATCATAAATAATTCTGGGGTAATGGGAAGTCCTAGTCCACATTCTGTTAGAAATGTCTTGAATGTCTGTGAAATACCCAATTTCCATTTTTACATTAAACTACTTGATTTGGCATTCTGTCCCCCTCTATCCAAAAAGTAGAATCTAGTTTAGTTTCTATTCTTACATTCCCAGCCATGATAAAAAGAATAGTAATATTTACATTGGCTTCATTTCCATGTACCTTTTGTCCCCTTCCTTTACAGAAAGTTTTCATTGTCCTTTGAACAAAGACAGGTACAAAATAGAAGTATTGCCTTTGGGGAAACAACCACAGGGCTACTGGAAACCAAAGACTCAACATCTCAAGTGGAAAATTTGGCGACCCTTTCAGGAATGTCAGATTGGTAGGTACTTATTGAAAACATTTGACTGCACATGTTTTCAAATGGTGGCATTTGTGTATCATGTGCCCATGTGATTTCAGTTTGGGATTGTTATGACCATGCACTTCTGATGATCAGGAATATATTGTGTCATGGTGTTTCTCATTATTCTTTCAAGTAAAATGTAGATTTTTGAGGAACCTTCAATGACTTCCCAGTCATGTTCATCCCAGACCAACCACAGAATAAAACTTTGACCCTAACATGAATATAGAAAGGAACTAGGAATTTACAGAAATTGCCACGAGGCTAGGATGTGTGTTAGTGCTAACATCCGCATTTTGCTCTGCAAGGACTATGTGTCTGTAAGAGAAAACCCTTCTTAAATGCAAAGGAGATCCTAAGAATTATTCAAATGACTTATAGCCTTTGAACTTTAGCATCCCAGAGGGGATAGACCTTGTTAATTTTTATTTCAGGTGCCTGGTAACCATCTTAAGATTACAGTTAATGTTATATAAAAACTACATTTATTAATCAATAACAAGTATATATAAGTAATGCGTCTACTCTACTTGAATCGTTACAGTCAGTGCCTTACTTCCCAAGCCCTATATTCCTTCCTAGTTGAGCCACAGAGAAATATCTCAGGGATTTTTGTAATAGTTTCCTGTTGGTGCCACTGCCTATGTCTTTTGCTTCATTACAGGATCAGTGTTTCCTTTGGACTGTCTAATTTTTATTGCTTGGTGTGCAGGGGAGGAATTAAGTTATAGATTCTGGTGGTGATGGCGAGCCTACAAACCCTGGTACTCCAGTGATATCAAGATTGCACTGCCTCTTGGAAGATGGACTAATGCCTGTGGATGTTAACTTTCACCTTTTAAATAACACACTTTTAAAAATGAGTTTACTCTGCTGTACATATTTATGCAATTTTTGCATGGGGGGACAGGAGCCTCCCAGGTTTAAATTTGTAGGGAAGGCACTTTTTAAAAATAAAGTTTTGAATATATGAATAGTTCTTTTTCTTCTTTGAAGAAAGCTGAAATCTTGACTCATAGGGGAGGGTTCCAGGCAACTGTATTTTGTGAAAGCAAAGGATGTACTCACCACCCAACAATGCAGGCAGCGTTTGAGTATTGTACTGTGGTGTTTCCCTGATTAATCCTCATTTCACTTCTTATATGTGTACAATGACATGAAATAATTAGTTTTCCCTGCAAGGCTAAGAGAGTGGACTATTCTATTTCCTCCTCCTGGATTTTCAGTAATCCATTCCCCGCTTTTGCATCACTTGCCTTATTATGTGTTAGGAATTTGAAATCAGCTTGAAACTAGATACATCTATCTTGCTCATACAAAGAGGCTAGTGTTTTTAGGGGGAGAAATTACATTTGCTGTCACAATTTCTGGTAGCTTTGTAAGTGAATCTTGTGAATATCATATATCATAAGAATATAAAGTCTGTGCTCTCTTGGATTTAACCAAGGATTAACTGAAATTTAACCTGGAATCGCCCAGGATGGGACCCCAGTCTCACAGCATTTCCACACTGCAAGGGACGGGGTAAGGCCACCAGCAAGCCAGATAAAGTGGTCCAGGGACTCCCTTCTTCCTTGTAAATGGAAAGAAGACTGTATTCTCTTATAAAACACTGGAAGTGTTAAGGAAAAAGCCCAGAACTATCCCACAAATCTAGTTCGTTCTTCGGTAGTGGAGAGGGCATAAAACCTTCCTCCAGTGATGTCTGGCTCTACTGTTCTTTCTCTTCCTGCCTGTTTTCTCTCTCTTTTTTGCTTCCTGACAAAATACAGATTAGAGGATTTATTGACACAACATGGAATGTCTCTCATGCTAAATATAGGAACATTTTTGTTTCAGTTCATGAGAGATTTTTCTTCTCTGGGGAACAAACCATTAGAATATCAGGCACTCATGGAGACTAGACTGAAGGTAATTTGACTTAGCTATTCCAGTGGCTGTAATTCCTTTTGTAAATAAATGCTCTGTTTTTAAAATTATATATTTCCTACTTCTCAGGTTTTTCAATAAAAGTATTTCTAGTAGCTTCTGCTTGCAGAACTTCTAAAAAACCAAGGATGGTGAGAACTCAAAGATTTTTAATTAAAGGTCCAAATGAAAAAGGCAGTGTTAGACATTGTCTATAGGTTTGTTAGATCAGCTCTTCCGGAGATCATAGAACTTCCAAAAGTTCATACCAAAAGTGATGATGAAATCACACAGTGCATAAAACTCACAGCAAGAGGCCAAGAAGTATGGGTGAGTGGGAGGTAATACATTTAGGACAGGGGCCGCAGGATGGAAGACCACACTACCAGAATCCCGGGGTAGAACATCGCCATGTTCTGCATCTCTGCTATGTTGCCCCTTTCTACTGATTGTTGATTATGAGGTTATAAGGACAAGAGTCAAGAAGTGCAAGCATTATCTGTAGTCTTGGACGTTGGTGGTCTATGGAAAAATAGCACTAATATTCTGATCAAATTTAATCATTTTTCCCTCAATCAGGCTACCAAGAATTCATTTGAGGGGGATTTAAACTTAAAAAAATAAAAGTAGATCCAGAACTTAAATAGGATGAGTAAAATTATAAAGCCTTTAGAGGAAAATATTAGAAAATATGGATTTCGGATCAGTAAAAATGAGGAAATATGAAGGGAAAGATTGATTTCTTAGATCACATCAATATGTAATTCTGCTTAACAGAAGAATTAAATACACCATGAAGAAATGAAGAGGATTACATACAGTTGTTAGTTTGGGTTCTCTAGAGAAACAATCAAATTTTATACATGTATAAAATAAGGAATTGACTCCTGGTATCATGGAGCCTGAGAAGTCCCAGGATGTGCCATTGGCAAGCTGGGGATTCAGGAGAGCTGATGCTCTACTCCTAGGCCAAGTCCAAAGACATTTTGAGAAATGTCTCTCAAAGTTATTATGCACATGAACTACCTGAGAAGAGCTAATGGTGTAAGTTCTAGTTCAAGTTAAAGTCAGGAGAAGAGTCCAATGTCCCAGCTTGGAGACAGCTGGGCAGAGTATGGATTCACCCTTACTCAACCATTTAGTTCCACTCAGGCCTTCAGTGGATTGGGTGAGCCCCTCCCACACTGGGCAGGGAAATCTGCTTTAGTCAGATTATTGAATCACATGTGAATCTCACTGAGAAACAACCTCATAGACACACCCAGAAAAATGTTTAATCAAACATTTAATCGGACACCCTGTGACCCAGTAACATTGGCATAAAATTATCACATCTATAAAGTGGTACAAGAGATTCATAATATGCATAAGTTGAAAGAGTCATGTCTAGAATATATGATCCTTACAAAGTAAATTTAAAAATACAACTAAATAGAAAATCAGGAAAACCACTTCTTAAGACATCCAAATGGTCAATAAATGTGATTTCACCCAAAATTATGATATAGAAAAGTGCTCAGCCTCATTAGTAATTCAGAAAATCTTTTAAAATTAAACCACAATGAGAGAATGAGAAATCCAATCAGAAACGTGTGCCCTGTTTCAGCTTCTTGGTGCTTGATAAATTATAAAGCTTTTGTTCATTAAAATATAATTAAAAATAATCATACAGATAAGTAGGATATCACCTAGGTATATTCATATACCTAGAGATATATGAAATTATATATATCTTTTTAAACATAATTATCTTTATTATCTTTTAATATAAAGGTACTTTTGAAAAAAGTTAGCGTTCGGGTAAACCACACTAAGACTAAAAGATCTCTAAAATTTAATATGCAAATGACCTAATTGGCAATTGTTGGAATGCATTTTATGACTGATCTTGTAGCTGTGGTGTGAAACCTGATCTTTTGCACCTAAGCACCTCACAGGTGAGATCATGTAGCTACTGCTAGTGGATGGATCTTGGAGAGCAAAGATGTAAAGGAGTTTGCCTGTGCTAGCCAAGTAGAGGATAACTGCAGACAGCTGAGTGTGGCCAAGGTTTATAAACACCAGAGGATGCCTGGCTCCTGGCCATTTCCTGCTCGCACTGTATGCTGTCTTGGAGTCTGGCATGATGAAGACCTCTGTGCTCCTAGGCGGGTCCTTCCTCCTTTTTCTGATATTTTGGAATTCTTCTGGACTTGAACCAGGTACAAATAAAAAAAATCCTTGGAGGATGGTGATTTAAAGCTGTTAAAACACAGCTGTGCAAAGATGTACCCCCCCCCCCATTATAAGCCAACAGGAAGGGCAGCCTGTTTCCAGTTAGACTCAGTTTTTAAAACGTTAGTGTTTTTAACCTGTACTCAAGGTATTTTCTGACTTTACAAATCAATTTGAGGGCTCCTCAGGTTTAATTATCTTCTATTGTTATCCCTTTTCTATATTTCTTTTTTCTCTTCTCTTCTCTGTACTGGGAATTGAACTAGGGCACTCGACCACTGAACCACATCCCCAGCCCTATTTTGCCTTTTATTTAGAGACAGGGTCTCACTGAGTTGCTTATAGTGCCTCACTTTTGCTGAGGCTGGCTTTGAACTCAAAACCCTCCTGTCTTAGCCTCCCAAGCCGCTGGGATTACTGGCGCACACCACTGTGCCTGGCTTCTATATTTCTTTTATAACAGGGGTTCATGTAATTTAAGAGAACCAGGAAAAGAAAGGGCCAGAGATCCATGAGTTTCTAGGAAGGGAGGGTATAAACACTCTTCACCTGACCATGGTGCTGGCCAAATGAAGTGAGCACCTAGATTTGGAGAGATTATAATTTTTTCCTTCATAGCTGAGCTTCCAGAAACTTCAACTCTGGTACTTGTTAGCTGTGTGGACTTGGGTGAGTTACTTGAAGTCTATGTGTCTAATTTTGGTGGTCAATTAGAAGTTATTTAGAATGTATGCACCTTAAAACGAGATGGTGGGACAGCCATCAGGGAGAAAGCAGGTGAGTCTGACTTGGTGTTACCCTGAGGTAGTTGAGAGTTTTGCCAGTTTGCCGCTGCGCCCAGCCTGAAGTCCGCGAGGCTCTAAGAGAAGATGCTGATGGACTTTCCCCACATCTGTCACTGGGTGGCTCCTCTTCCATCTCTTTAGAACACTGGTTCTCAATAGGAGGTGACCTCCCCACCCCAGGAAGATCTGGCAACATCAAGAGACATTTTTTGTTGTTACAATTGGGGTTCCTACTGGTATCTGGTGGATAGTGGTCAAGTAGGTACAGTCTACAGCATCCAGCCACCACCACCAAAGGAATCCAACCCAAATGTCTGCAGGGCTGAGTGAGAGGACTGGCCTTGGGGTGTCCTACCTCTGCTTACAGTGCTTTAAGACCTGTGTTTGTGAGACCTAGTCTATGCAAAACCAGGTCAGAATCTAGTTCAACCTCAGCTCTTTCAGATAGTCTTGATTTCTAATGACTAAGGAAAGTGACTTCCTCCTCCTAGTGGGTTTCCAAGTGAATAAGGACAAGTGGGGATACCCGCTATGAAACTCGTAATCCGTCTGCGATCACTTCTCTTGTGCTCTGACTTTGCCTCTCCAGGGTGGTCAAGCTACTAGTCTCCAAGCTTTTTCTGTCATACTTGTTTGTTTGATCTTTCTGCATTTTGAGATTTTTCACCTTAATATACCTTTTGTTATGTGAGTCTGACTTCTTTATGCCATTCCATGAGACCAAATTCATGGTGTGTGATTGGGAGTCGGATGGAAAGTTAAGTGTACCTGAGTCACATTAGATTAGCCTGGGAATTAGGGAGTAAAATGAATTAAAAACCTAGCTCCTGCTCTGAGTACCGCCTACATAGTTTTGATTGACTATCTCTGGTTCTGGCCAATCCTGATGCTTGGCACTTGCAAAGCCTTTGGTCCTTGCACTGGAGAGCATCAGTGGAATGAAAACTGAATGGCTCAGAAAGAAATCTTGCCTCCCCATCTATTTCTCTTTTTACCTGATTCTGTTGTTTTTATTGGTCATATTGCAGATCTGAATGTTGGTACCCATTAAACCAGTTCTCAAACTTTGAGCTATATACAAGTCATCAGGGAGCCTTGTGAAAGTGTAGTGATTCACTGAGTTAGAGATGAGACTCAGTATTTCTGATGAGTGCTCAGAGGATGTCGATGTTGCCCATCCATGGACCAGACTTTAACAAGGCCTTAGATAATTTACTTAGGATTCTCTATGAAGAGGTTAATTTATTGAGGAATAGAGTCAGGCATTCATGGTTGTTCTAATTTTCACTCTTTCATTTCCTCCTGAGACACACATCTTCAGTAGCTAGAGAACATAGTGTCTGGATTCCAGTAATGACTGAGTCGACTAGTGATGGCCGAGAGCGTTGGTATGATTTGGTACTAATGCCAGCTATACTATGTACTGGTTTGACATCATGCTCAAGTTATTGGATGGTTTGAGCATTTCATTTTTCATCTGAGAAATGAAAGGGTTAAATATCCTGTCTCAAAATCTCCTTTTGTACTCAAAACCAAAATATATGTATGTGCATTGACACTTGACCTGAAAACTGGCACATAAATAGCAAAAATCTGCTTATTTAATGTGATGACATTAAACTTGGGAGTCTCCAATGGAAAAGCAAAGCTTATGGTCTAACACATTTTCCCAGGAATGAGAGCCTGCCTGGGAACGGTTTACTTTTACAGGATAATGTGTCCATTTTTGGGTTGCCTACTTTAGAGCACCTCTTTTAGTTTGGATGAAAATAATGAATGGATGGTGCTTGGGATTCCCATTCTGATGTGGACCATGAATATTGAAATATGATCAGTTGTGCTGTAAGGATTGCAGATTTGTTTCATTGCTACCCCAAATCTTGCTTTTAAGCTGTCATCCCAATATTTGCCATTAGTATGTGTCAAATTACTTTTATAATTTGTACTATTTATGTTTATAGCAAAAATAAAGTTCTCTTCCAAAGTGTAAGCTCCTTGTACTTGCATTTCTGACCTATTTTAGCCATCTAAATAAGCAATGGTGTTGACTTGTGCAAGTTCAGATTTATAGCCCGAATGAGGCCACCTTTCTAACCCAACATTTTATAAAAGTCAGAAGTCTTCATATTGTTGAATACTTTCAAGTGTCCTGAGATAAAAATTGAGGTTAATAATGTCTCATCCCTGTGGTTGGGCACATCACTCATTAAAATCCATGTTGAAGACAAAATGCATGCCATGTGGCTGGGGATAAAGTGATATGACTTTTAGGGATAGATGCCAAAATGTGCATTATATTTACTTGTAAAAATGTGAGTCTGTAGCCACAGCTGCTTCAGCTCAGCATGAGAAGATAGAACCCTGCATGCCCCACAATTTTACATAGCATTCAGATTCTGGTCTAGACCTATTTCAGCTCATTGATGCTGAGAATGGATGAGGAGATAGACTGGTCTATCTATATGGAGGGGATTTTTGGTGGGAGTCCTCTTTTATAAAGACCTTTAAATTGTTTTTACTTTATTGAGCATTTAAGTCCTAGGCACAAACCTCAAGAGGTAGGTAATAATCACTCATTTTAAATATGAGTAGAATGGTTGGAAAGAATTAAATAAAAAATTATCTCTTGTGAAAGGTTTTACAGCAGTAAAATACAGAGCTCCAAAGTTGCCACCCCTGTCCAGTGGCTGTTGAGCACTTGGGGTGTGTCTTCTCTGAATTGTGCTACAAATAGAAGATTCATGTTGATTTCAGAAACTCTGTATAAGAAAGGAGTGTAAAATCTCAATTTTTATTTTACTACTAGTTAATGATTTCATTTGGGATACTTTTGGTTAAATGAACTATATTTAAAAATGTTTTTGTGATTATGTCAAGGTGTATCCTGGTGTTGTAAATAACTAAAAAGAATTAAAAAAAAAAAAAAAGACAAAATTAAGCCAGACGGGGTGGTGCATGCCTGTAATCCCAGCACTCAGGGAGGCTGAGACAGGAGAATCGCGAGTTCAAAGCCAGCCTCAGCAACAGCAAGGCGCTAAGCAACTCAATGAGACCCTGTCTCTACATAAAACACAAAATACGGCTGGGGATGTGGCTCAGTGGTTGAGTACCCCTGAGTTTAATCCCAAGTACAAAAAAGATCCCCAAATTATACCTCTTTTTTATTTTTGAATCTGGCTACCAGAAAGCTAAAAGGTACCCACGTGGCTTGCATTATATTCTTGTTAGACTACACCATTATGTCTTAAGGTAAAGATGTGCTAACACCTGACTCTTGGAATTTTTTTTTTTTAAGCAGTGACCTCGATCTGTTCTGATGATTGGTTGATAGTCAGAATGAAAAAAAAGCCCTTTGATAATGACACAGAAGTTAAACTTGATGACATTCGCCTGGGAGATGATTGTCCTGTAACAAGGATGTTCTCATTCAACTACGAGTTTTCCTATCCTGTCATTTACTGTGGGATCAATAAATTTGTAAGTGCTATCATGATTCTTCCTAAAATGCATTCTGAATTTTTCTTCAGGGCCACATAGCATCAAAATTCTCTTTTTAAAAATCTCAAGCACATCTATAACTCTTGCATGATAAATTGTCATATATGGAGCAAGTGCATGTTTATGTAATGATGATATTTCAGATGAGAGGTTTTGAAAACGTTCAAAGTTATGACCAATGTAGTCTCCATTTCTCCACCCTCACCTGCTGTCAGATTTTAAGATTTTTTGGTGGGTATTGTGTGTGGATGTGGGCACCTAGGGAGCTAATTTGGAAAGGGCGAATATACTTTAAAATAGTCCCAGAGACAACAGTAGTCTCTTATCACCCCATCTGGTTAGGGACAAAGAGGATGGAGGAAAAATAGTGTTTTCACTCAGATCTACTGTCTTAATGTAAAATGCCATATTCAGATTTTTCTTGGGTGGACAAATTCTCTTCAAATTATTTAATCACTGAAATAGTTCAATGCTTCTAGTATTAAAACTCCCAATCATTTCAGGTGTTACAAGGGAATGATGTTTTCATATTATCCAAGATCAATTACAGACCAACATTGGATATCACCTATACATTTCAGGTGGTTTGCTTTGCGAAGAGGTATGTACAGCCAACTACTCCCCTTACACATTCTTAAATTTATCCTTTGACTGATTGATATTTCTGTGAAGAACATAGCCTTGAAGAAGGCCTATGGAACAAAGGTCTAAAATTTTCTCAATTCTTGGTAGGAGAAATTGCACATGCGTAGCAGAGTTCAAAGGATTTTGCAGTGAACTCCTATGTAACCAACATCCAGTCATTTTCCTAAACTTTATTCGGCATCCACTTCCTCGTCCACCATTTTGTTGATGTATTTCTAAGCAAAGGCACAAATGCATTTCTCCCTAAGTACTTCATGCATGTCATGAATTAGGGATCAATATTTATTTAAAGTTATTACTTTGAACAAAAATTAACCTATTAAATATATAGATGTTACATGAGTATATCCATTTGTCCACTCATTTATATGTTTGGCTCCAAATGCCATCAACATCCATCAGACTATGATTACTGCAGAGTGACCCTACTACCTCTTGCTGCCCTCATCTCTTCTGTGACTTTGTGTAAATGGAGGCACAGTGTGTACTCTTCTGAGTCTGGCTCCCATTACCCAGCATAATAGTGGAGATTCCTTTGCATTGTACATTCCAGTAACCTGTTCCTTTCCAATGCCCATTGGTGTTCCATGGCATGTTTATTGTAATGAAGACACGCTGTTCTCAGGCTTTGGCAGGTATGGATAAATCTGATATGACCATAGTTCAAGTCTTTGTGCAGGTGTGTGTTTTCTTTGGGTTAATACCCAGGAGTAGGATTGCTTGATCATAGGGAAAGGGTAGCTTAGTTTTGAAAGAAACATGACTATTTTCCGAAATAGGGTGTTGAGTTTGCACTTATACTAGGAATTTAGGAGAGTCCAGTGGTTTTATCAGGAGTCAATTGTCGTCTTCTAGCCATATGTACATATGTATATGTAAATATATATATATTTTTTAAATGCATTTCAAGTCATAGTATATATATAGAGCTCAATTTTCCATCTCTCTGGTTGCAAAGAATCACACCATTCGTGTCTTCATACATGTACCTAGAGTAGTGATGTCCATCTCATTCCACCACTTTTGCTACTCCCATTCTCTCTCCCCTCCCCCACCTCCCCCCGTCCCAACTAAAGTTCAGGAATTGAACCCAGAGGCACTTAACCACTGAGCCACATTTCCATCCCTTTTTATTTTTTGAGACAGGATCTAACTGAGTTGCTTAGGGCCTCACTAACTAGCTGAGGATAGCTTTGAACTTGTGATTCTCCTGCCTAAGCCTCCTGAGTCACTAGGATTATAGGTGGGTGCCACTGTACCCAGCTTAATGGTATCTTTTGATGAGCAGACATTTTTCATTTTTAAATGTATAGAATTCCTCTTAAGTTTATTGGTTTCTGTTTTAAAATTCTTGCTTACTGTCAAATCTTCTCTTTAAAAAGCTTATGGTTTTAGATTTGTTTGGGTCTATAAGCCATCTTAACTCAATTTTTATATGCATTGTGGGGCAGATCAAGTTTTTTCTCTTTCCATGTGGATATCCTGTTGATATGATACTCAATTTAAATGACTTTCTGTTCTCTTGGATTGCATTGATTCTTCTGTTAAATTAATGACCATGTAAGTTTGAATTTCTCTAGACTGTCTTTTATGTTCTAATTAACCTATTTTTCTGACAGTATCATGCTGTCTTACCTATTTTAGTTTGCAACTTACCAATGTCAGTTTTAGATATTCAGGATGCCTTCACACAAATTCTCATATTTCCTGATGAGTAGAAAAGGTCTGACAAAAACCAGGGCACCTTGGAAGAATGACTGTGACTCCTGTGTTCTTTTGACTTCAGTAGTCATCATCTCTAAGCCTGTGCTGTCTGACATAGGAGCCAGTAGCTGCATGCCATATTTCCATTTAAATTAAATACAACTAAGGTTGGGTGTGGTGGCACACACCTGTATTCCCAGTGGCTCAGGAGACTGAGGTATGAGGATGGCAAGTTCAAAACCAGCCTTAGCAACTCAGCAAGGCCTTAAGCAACTTGGCGAGACACTATCTCAAAATAAAAAGGCCTGGGGAGGTGATTCAGTGGTTAAGTACCCCTGAGTTCAATCCATGTTACCAAAATAACTAACTAAATACATAAGTAAATTAAATACAACTAAAAATTTAGTTCTTTAGTTGCTGTAGCTATTTTTCATGCTCAATGACAGCATGTGGCTGAGGGCTACACAGTGAAAACTTAAAGCATTTTATCACAAAATGTTATTGGACAGTGTTGCTAAACAGAATAAATACCATTTTTAAATGGACAGTAACTGATAATAAGCATTCAGATTTTTGTTTATGTAGTTCTGAACTTTAAATAGGCTTTCCCCAAATCCAGTATTTTTGGATGCTAGTTGCCTTCAACTCTAATTAGAGTTGAAGATAAGTATAAAATGATTTGTAGGATGAATGGTGAGTAAGTAATAGAAAAGAAGAAATATCATTGAACATTTCTGACATTTTAGGTACTGTGGCAACAGCCTTCTTAAATCATCTCATTTAATCTTAATGCCATAAAGCATGTACTATAATCTTCATTCTTTATTTTAATGAAGGCATTGAAGCATATAGTTATTATATGATCTGCTTATTAGAGTCAAGATCTGACACCAGTTGATGCATACCAGCTTCTACTCAGAACTTCTGCAAATCTGATCTTTAGGTTTCTCTAGAAATAAGGTATTGGGCTTTAGCATTAGGCCTGAGGCTAGGGGAACTAAGTCCTCAATTTTGAATGCACTAATACTTTAGTCTTTAGCTTTCTAGAAAAACATGCATCCCTGAAGCTTACTTTCTAAAGAATGTTTTTCTCATGAAAAGTGTTTTGAAAACTGATCTGAGCTCCCTACACTTCCTGAAACAGGTAGAAAATGTGCCCGGGATAACGTCCTTTAATCTGAGGAACTCTGTTCTTCCAGACTCCAATTTCTTTTCAACCCTTGTGGCTACAATAGTAAATGCTATATTTTTGATAAGAACTTCATATCCTCTCCCACTTAATTGATACAGGGGTTAGCCCCTAACTTAAACAATACCAGTTTTGTTTTTTTTTTCCAAAAAAGACTAGGTGAACTTTCAGCCTCTGGGCAGGTAAAGGCTATGAGATTAAAAACAAACAAAACAAAACAATCCAAAAAGTTTCCCTCTTTTGGCTCATCAATAGGAGTAGTGTATAGCAATGGAATCAAGATGGTGAGTATATAAATGTGGTGAAAAATAAGGCATGTCACTCAAATTTTAGTTGCCTTTTAAAAAAATTATTCTACTTAGGTATTCATGGTAGCAGAATGCATTTTGATTCATTGTACACAGATGGAGCACAACTTTTCATTTCTCTGGTACATGATGTAGAATCACATATATCCAGTCATACATGAAGCTAAGGCTATGATGTCCATCTTATTCCACCATCTTTACTGTACCCATGTGTGGTTGGTATTGCTATGTTCATCTTTTAATCGGTTATTAGATAATTTAAACATGCCAAGAGTGGGGTTCTTTTTGGTAGTCACTGCTTTTAACTGCAATGTAACATCATCTCCACTGCTTGATAGCATTCTGGGAAGTTCATTCTCCAGTCAGTTGACAGGGGAGTATCATTTAACACTAGAATTTCATATGTGACTTAATTTCCTTTTCCCTTTCTCCAATTTCAGCCATGCTAGGGTATGAGATTTTGGTTATAGATTCCTAGAGGTGGTCTCTGTTTGTGGTCTTAAAGTCCATTCTCCCTTGACTTTTTTTCTGGGCATGCTGGAGTGGGTTAATGGTGTTAGAAAGTGGAGGGAGATGCCCCTCAATTGAGATGGTTGTAGGTCTCTCTTGGCCAACGTGCACTGGCCATGGATGCTTTCTTGGTGGTCAGTATAAACACTAGTCCTCCTCCCTATATGCCTTTCTGAATGGGTCTCTGAACTGTAGTTTGGATCCTTCAATTTATCCTCTGGTGCTAGACTTCTAGAGGAGGATCTTGGCACAAGTTTGATTCCAGTTACTTTATCCACTAAGATAAAGGATTCACTTTTTCAAATGCAAATGTGGAAGTAAAGCCTGTTATACTCACAGAGATACAGAAAATATGAATGAGAGAAGCACTTGGGGTCACCCTCATTCTCCTAGAGCTACCTAAATCCTGGCTTTGGGAGATGGGTGAGCCCTTTCCCTTCCCTCCTGTACAGGGGAAAGCAGCAGGAGTGGAACACTGTAACTCCTAAAATAGGATGGTGATGGGTTGGGATGGCAGTTGAAGGTGGCAAAATGTAACTGCTTGGTAACTTTCGGGTGGAGCATCATCTCTTCTGCCAGGCTGCGAGTTGGGCGGTGGAATTTTTTTCTACATACGTGGATCACATTTTAAATTTCCCATGTCTTTCTCTGTGTTGGAGGCCTTCCTGTGGCTGGTTTGGTGTTGAGAGTCTGTTTAGTCCTACATAGAATATTTTTCATATCTGATGATCATTTTGACATTTGAAACTTTAACTTTGGGGCTGTAGGGTCAATTCTGGCTCAATAGGTAGCATTCTATTCAAGATTCTGTTATAAACTTTTCTTAGGCTCATCAAACTCATCTGCCTTGCTGCCAAGTCAGTTTCTTTATTTCATTACTTATCACTAACATAAACCCAATTTTATTCTTTTATATGTATATATTTATATAATTTATAAATTTTATATAAATACTTATGTATACATAATTTCTCTCAAAAGCTTTTGTGACATAGAAAAGACTATCAATCCTGTGTGTATGTAATTTTTTTAATTTGCTTTGTTTTTAGGCTTCAATTCTCATCTCTGATGCCTTTTGGAATGAATGGGTATGATACCAGTGCATTGGGTGATATCTTTGAAATGACCAAAGGGCAACCACTGTCAGCTCCATCTCAAAGCAAAGAATGTGAAGCTAATTTTCGAAGTTACAATAAGGTGAGGATGTTTAGTTTATCCATTATTTCAGGGTTAATTGTGATATGTTTGGTGTCATGTCAGTGAAAGAAATAACATAAACCACTATTTGAATACTGGATGCTCAAATTGCTAAGGTCTTAAACTGAGCCCTGTAGATCTGGGTGTTTCTTTATATATGTCTGTATGTATAAGAAAGCATATAAATAATAGAAGTAGGAAATAAGTCAAATAGGCTTGAATATTTAGAGGAATTTGCTACATCTAAGTAGTATTTTTCATAAGAGTAAACCTGCAGAAAAACACCGTTCTTAGTAAAGATTTTTGAGTTTAACACAATTTTGAAGTTGACATTTGATAAGGAAGTGAGTTTTGTTCTAGGGATCTGATAGTCACTTAAAATTAAGATGTATAAATGCTTGATGTCTTGAGAATCTCAGGAAAGCAGTAATCTAGCCAATACTTAGATGCTAATCAATTTTTAAAAATTCTTTTTAGTTATACATGACAGTAGAATCTATTTCGATATATTGACATAAACATGCATGCTAATCACCTTCAATAGCATATTTTACTTATATATTTGATGTAGTTGAATAATGCTATAGAATGCATTTAAGAGTATAAATTCCAGCTGGGCATGGTGACGCACACCTGTAATCTCAGCAGCTCAGGGGGCTGAGACAGGAGGATTGTGAGTTCAAAGCCAGCCTCAACAAAAGTGAGGCACTAAGCAACTCAGTGAGACTGTCTCTAAATAAAAAAATACAAAATAGGGCTAGGGATGTGGCTCAGCAGTCAACTGCCTCTGAATTCAATCCCTGGTACCAAGAAAAAAAACGTAAATTCCATTCATCACAGCTGCTTCCAGTTGAGCATCTATGATTTCTGTGAACAATTGTTGAGCGAGACTGACATGTAAGCAACTTTTAATTGCTTTTTGCTTTTAACCCTTATCATACAGGAAGAACTATTCATGAATCCCTGGACCAAGAATGCCTGCGTTGTTACTTCCTCTCCTCCCTGAGTTCTAGGAGCAATTGTGCACCCTCATCTGCTACTCAGTTAAAATAATACTTTTGTTCTGTTTTCCCAAGATGAGTACCATGTGTTATCTGTTTAAATGCCTTTCTGGACTGTTGGATAGTCTACGTTTCTAATGTGATGTTTAAACATTTTAAATGTGTTAATTGGAAGTGACATTATCATTGCACCTTTGTATGTGAAGTCAAGTTAATAATAAAGCTGCTACATATGAAAGCTTGCCCGTGTTTTGTCAGGTTATACAGTGGCTTGTTTCCCCAACACAAAGGTACTCATAACTCAAATTATACTTATCACAGGTTGGCTCTCAGGCTCTCCTCTGAATGTAATTACTCAGTCCCTCTCTGGAAGTGAAATCTTGTGCCTTTGAGTATAACATGTAAACTAAACTCTTCCTAGGCAGCCTGAACCAGAGGGTACCACAGACAGGTGCAGGGATCCATGCGTACAAATGATTTTTATTTAAAAAGAAGACGGTCTTCTCCCATAGGAAAATGGGTAGTTTAGGGTAGAACATTGTCTTGTATCTAGATTCTTTATTCCCAGTAACAGTGTTGAGGAGCAAAACTCATAAGGGACACAAGAAAATGTGAAAAACATTGCTTTGTACATCTCTTTAGACACAATCTATTCTTGCTAAACCTAGAGGAAAGTATCTTTCCCCTCTAGCTAAAAAGAAACATTTTTATTCCTGGAGAATGCAAAGACATGCAATTTCTTCATCACCTAGAATTTGGGTATAACTTAATTGAGCTGTTGGGCCTGTCCAACAAATACCTAACCATGACAATAGACTGACCTTCAGTCCATAACAAAAGCCAGAGTAGGTTAGCAGGGCTTTGTTAGAGGGTCCGAAATGCATTTTGGGTAAATATTTCTTTAACTTCCAGTTATATAGTTGGTTCCAGTAGTAGACAGCACACCAAGGAAAAGAAAGATGGATAATAAAGTTTTCATTTGCTAAGAAGTTAGGCAGCTATGAAAATGAAGAAATAGCTTCTCTGCCACAAAGAATTTTACTAATTTCCTGGAAGCATAATAGTGAAAGTATGACCAGCTAGAAGTGGCTATAACAGCCTAATTTATAAACAGCATGAAATTTATATAACAGCATGAAAATCATGCTTTTTATGTAAAGGTTAGAGTCGAAGTTGTAAGTGGTGCAACAGAGGATATACTTTATTTAATCATTTGCAGTGCTGGGAATCAAACCCAATCAAACTCATTCACTCTAGGCAAGCACAGTACCATTGAGCCAAACCCCAGCCTGAGGATATGTTTTAGATGATGGGAAAACATCCAAATGGTTTGGACACAGGGTATGAGAACAATGAACTCGGACATCTCATGGGATAAATGAAGAAATATATGCTCGGCTTCTAGCACAGCTACAGAAAAACTAAGGCAAGATCTGTGCTTAATTATAGGAAAGCTAATATTCATATGAGTTCATTATACTAAGATAGGCTTTGGGTAACACAATTATGCATGTGGTCCCTGCCAATAATACTCTGGACAAATTGCATAAAACTATGAACAATTATTATGCACTTGCTTTATTTTGCATGAGTACTGTATAAAAGCTGTTTTATGGTGGGGTAAGGTAATTGTGGTATAGT
Organism: Geosciurus inauris; assembly: GCA_004024805.1. Classification (NCBI taxonomy): domain Eukaryota; kingdom Metazoa; phylum Chordata; class Mammalia; order Rodentia; family Sciuridae; genus Geosciurus; species Geosciurus inauris. The sequence goes on from PVHX01024579.1 coordinate 21,691, forward strand.
TTTTGACCTACTCCAAATCATCGTAGGAAAGTGGTTAATGCAACTAATACAGTGAAAGAAAGCATACAAATTTATCTTCGAAACTTAGTTATGAAGTATCCCCAGAAATCCTACGACACAATAGCTAGGTCCAAATAACTGAAAAGTGGATGTCCTCTATAGGTTCTGTGAAGATTTGGAGATAATTGCTAAGGTAAGTTTTTATTTCTAGTTTTAATTGAATTAATCCAACTCCAACAATTTGCCAGCAAATGCAATACTTTCTTCTTTATGCCTGAGTAAAAAACTCCATTGTGTATATATACCATATTTTCTTTACCCATTGTTTGCTGATGGGCACATGGGCTGACTCCATAACTTGACTAGTATGAATTGCACTGCTATAAACATAGTGATACAGTTTCGGTATCACCATAGTATCCTGCTTTAATTCTTTTGGATAAATACCAAGGAGCGGGATAGCTGGATGATAGGGTAGTTTCTTTGAAGTTAGTTGCAAAATGTAGAATCTGAAAACACCAATGAACTTTTCATATTTATTACATTAAAATCCATTGGTCCTTGCCTTTTGCCTGTGCATGCTTGTGTAACACCATGCACTGATAATTTGAAAAATCTTGGTTCACTGTGTTATGCAGATCTTCTAAATGATGACATATTATGAAACAGAAAAATCATAGTCATACCACCACTGAGCTGTCAAGCTCATGGCAGGGAATACAGGATTTCCAAAGTTCTGATTTTTCCTTGTAGGTTTGACTTTTCTCTCTGGACATAAAGGCTGTTAGTCATTTGAAGTGCAGGGTGACTTCATTCAGTTTCAAGAATATGTCTGTCAAATACCCAAAGCTGAGTACCAATTGTCTGCCCAACAGTAAAGATGGTGTTCTCTGTAAAACGTGTCTGGCTCGACTCACAGCCTGAACACACCTGGGGAGCTTTCCCTCTAGGCAGTTTCCATTCTTTGATAGGCAGCAACAGGTAGTTTCCATATCCTTTTCATTTTATCACACAGAATATTGAAGAGATGTGTCCTGGAAGGTTGACAATTAATAAAATGAATACTTTTTACTGCCTTAAGTGAAATCGACCTTCCCCCCTTACTGTGAGTATACAAGATGAAGAATACAATGATAATTGGCACAGTTTGGTGCCACTGCCTTGGTTGGTGCTCAGGAGGCAACAGGGTTAGCCAATGTAATTACACATGCGTGCAAATGTCAACATGGTGAAAAACACTGTCTCAGTCGTAGCACAAAAATATTTTGGTCCTGTGAATCCCCAGATACCCAATGATCACATATTGAGACCCTATGGCAGTAGAAGAATATCATCATTTGCAGAATATATACATTCCAAACTATTTAGATCCAAAGGGGCATATCAGCAGCTTACTCTCAAAAGGTACAGAAAACATAACGTTCTTTGTACTAGCAGCATTTCTCTAAGTTAGTGTTCAAATATGACTTTTGTTTTAACCCTGCTTTATATTTTATATTAGGTTATATTTAGATTTCATTATTCTTTCATAGAAAAATTCTTTTTTAGAATTGGAATGTCAGGAAGTGGATTTCGTTCATTCTGAGGCCTTGGTAGTCCTGGGAAAACTTCAGGAACCAACTGAGCTCAAGTTGGAGAGATTATCTTTTTTTTCCTTCCAGTATGAACTTTAGCCATACTGTTTTTCTGGGTTTTGTTTTTATTTGTTAGGTCTTTTAAAATGCACAACAAACTTATAACTTGCATAGCATTACTGTATTTTTATTTAATAGAATATAAGCACGAGCCTTAGCTTATTTAATGAACTTTCTAAAATTTACACAAATACAGTGGAGAAACTGGTCAATGATTCCACAGGTTAAACTCTTAACCAGTAGAAGCCTTTTGGAAGCATCTTAGATGTTTATATTGGCATAATTTAAAGGATTAATGTAAAGCAAATGAATTTCAGATTATACAAACGTTAATAACCCCAGGAAAAAGCTTAACAGAAATAAAAGATAAAAACATAACA